>PVJI01013597.1:0-47260 GCA_004026765.1 Micronycteris hirsuta
GTAAGCAAGCAAAATACAACCAGAGAAACAAATTATAACCAGAGACATTGAAATTTAGAACATTCTGGCAGTAACCAGAGGGGAGGGGGAAGGGGATAATGGGGACAAGGGTATTCAGGAACTGCTATAAAGGACACATGGACAAAACCAAGGGGGAGGGGGGAAGCAAGGGAGGGAGGTGGGTTTGCCTGGGGTTGGGTGTAGGGGTAAATGCAGACAACTGTAAGTGAACAACAATAAAATAATTAAAAAAAATAAATAAAATAAAAAATTAAAAAAAAAAAAAAGAAAACGTACGTGAAGTTCCCGGTGACAGTTCCTGTTAAACTTACTGGTTGGGAGGGACTGTTTATCCCTACTGCCACTTTTCTTCGGTGTTGAAATGAACTCTTCTGTTTACTGTATGTGACATTAGCTTTCTTTACCATGTGAGGGACAGATCGTCTAATTGGTTAGTGCCAGAGATTTACTGGGCTGCGCACACCTGCCAGCCAGGCCGGGGTACTAAATGGCTCTCCTGGACGCATCTGCAGAGGCTCCTCTGTTTCCCTGTTCCCACCTGTCAGTGTGGCCAGGCCGGGAAGGGAGCTCCTAGGATGTGACTGCAGACCTAGCTCTCCCTCACGTGGGTCCACTCCCTGCGTTGCCCCAGACTCAAGACACATTTCGCAGTTCAGCTCTACTAGAGTAACATTTGCGAAGTTATTGGACAAGTGCTTTGCAAATTAAGAAAACATTTTATTCCAACTATTCTTTCTATCAGTTAAACCCTAGAGAAGAGAAGGGGCAAGTGCCCCTCCCCTTGCCCAGCCCATCCATCATTGAATTATCTGCCTGTGGATTTTACAGTGAAGTAGTCAGGCACCAAAACAACGTTCAAGTCAATGACGTCACGCTTACAGCATGGTGGTCCCAGAAGTCCCGTAAGATTATAATGAAGCTGAGCATTTCCTGTGGCCTAGTGACATAGCCGTCATGTCATCTCAGCACGATGTGACGCGTGTGTGGTGAGGCTGGTGTGAACGAGCTGCGCGGTCAGCTGCATGGAAGTGCAGCACAGCACGCACAGTGCGCAGTACTGGGTAATAAATGACTGTTCCTCGCGTACATATTCACGATCCTCTTTATCATTACTTTAGAATGTACTCTTTCTACTTCTGTTTTAAAGGTTTGCTGTGAAACAGCGTGCTGTGTTACGCTGGCAGCAGCCTCATGCATCTCGTGTTTGCCATGTCTGTTGATTGCATCATTTTCTCTTGTGCTTGACTCAGTCTTGCGTGGTTTTGCACAGACAGGCTTGTCGCCTAAGGCTGTGCCACACAGCTTCGGTGCGTCATGGGCTCCACCGTCTGGGTTTTTGTCAGTGCGTCTGTGACATTTGCAGAGCGATGAAATTGCTTAACGACAAAATTGCCTAATCACACATTTCTCAGAGTGTTTTTCCATCCTTAAGTGGTGCATGACTGTGTAATTAAAATGAAATAAAACTAAAAATTCAGCCCCTTGGTCACACTCGCCATGTTTCAGGTGCGGAATAGGCAGTGGCTACCGGATCGGAGAGCACCGATGTGGGAAGCTGCCGTCATCGCCAAGCGTCCTGCTCAACAGCACTGCCAGGCGGGTTTCCAGATGCTACTTCACCGAGTGCTCTCCCCAGTGCTAGCTGCCCTGATCTCACAACTGTACAAGGCAGACAAAGCAGGCGTTATTGTGTTACAGATGCTTCCCAGCTGTTCTCCAGACGGCAAAACACGTCTAAGGTTAAATGAATTGCTCAAGGTCACACAGCAAATAAGAAAGTAAAATTTAGGTCTAAGTTCCACCTTGCTTCATGTAACATCTGTGCAAATATACAATGAACGTTTGCAAGTGCAGCTACCTATGTTCAAGTCATGAGGCTTTTCACACACGGATAGCCAGAGAAAGTGACTGGGTTTCACTGACCTCCTCGGTTGCGTTCTTCAGGGGTTCGCCCATGACATACAACTGTAGAGGGAGTTCCTCCCTGTGTCTGTCCTTAGAGTGAGAGCAAATCCTGACAGGGAGGAGAAATTTAACTCTCTTAACATTAGAGATCTGCAGAGGGTATTTGTTCACTTGCCGCCTAGAAGTCACTGGATCCCTACAACAAAAGAAGTCCTGTTGCAGATTTCATGGTCTCTGACATTATAATCCTTGTCCAATTAAAAATATAAATCTGATCCTGTTCATACAAACTGGTAACTTCCCACAGGCTAATTTAAAATTCCTTTTGCCTTCCATGTTTAATTATACTATTGAATTAATTGACTTGGCAAAGTACAAATATTCTTGAAATACAGGTGTTAAGACAAAATACTCAGAACACTATTTTTCCTTTTGGAATAAGCCTTAGGCTGCTGGACTAGTACAACCTGTATAGTATTCATCCGTAGGAAGTTCAAATTCAGAAGTCAGTCAATTTGGGTATTTAAAAGGTTGCATTAACCTGCTTCTTTTATATTTAGGTGTTTTCATTCATGGATTATTTCTGGATGGAGCTTCCTGGAATAGAAAGATAAAGAAACTTGCCGAATCACATCCCAAAATTCTTTATGATACAATGCCTGTGGTTAGTATTTTCTAAGGATATATGTGTGTATATATATATATATATATATATATATATATATATATATATATATATGGGTTATTTTACACACACACACACACGTATATACAGTCAAATCTTGTTATTCAGGGTAATTATGTTTCACAGAGTTGCTTTCAACTTTGAATTAGTAAATGCTGAAACAGAGCTCCTAGAAAAGCAAGCTCAGTTTTGTTAACTGATCAATACATGACCTTGTTTCCTTTGTTTCTGTTTAAAGGCACCTTACTTATGACCCATTTAACATTGGACTCGTGGACACCAGCACTACAGCTCACGCCTTAATGAAGCTTACAGCACTTTCTCCATCAGGCACATCACAGCCTTCTTGCACTTAGGAACTCTAGGTAGCTCCTCAGCACTACACATGGGGGGCCGTTTTAAACCGAGAAGTCACCACCAACAAAGAACCACTAAAATGTTTTAAACTTGTCATTGAATAAACTGTCAAAAGGATACCTGTTTAGTTATGAGAAATGAAACAAAAAGTCAGAATGTCACAGGTTCAGCCTCAGCTGGGAATGTGCTTGATGGTGACTCACATTTTCTGCTCTCGGAGGATCCTGTAAACGGCCATGAAAATGCAGAGTACTGACTGAAGGATCACAAATACACCGCAACGCTCTGCAAATCTGCACACACAGAACCCAAGAGTAATGCGGATCAGCTGTATATATGTGTGTACACACACATTTTATGTATTTTTTCTTACATAAAACTTGACCTACAAATGTGAAATTTACAGGTTAGACCACTATATGAAAACCACTCACATAGAAAGTTACATTCTCTAGGCACCTATCTTCAGCATGGGCAGACGAAACTATGCAAATATCAAGCTTCCATCTGTTACTGTATCATGAGAAAATAGCTACATAGATTTTCCCACAATTGGACAGTCTGGGATGGTGGTAAAATAGAGTCTGTAAATTTACCTGAATTGTTTGTGCGGCACTGGGAACCGCTCAGACAGGCAAAAACCCTTCAGAACATCTCCAGCAGGTAAAGGGACCTGCCGACAGCCAATTACGAGAAATCAGCTAAGCTACTGTGGGCAGTTTCAAAGATGAGACCCAAATTGAAAGTCACAAGGACAAATGTGCAATTTCAGGAGTTGATTGGTATTGAGTTTTTTTCTTTTCACATGCGAACTTTTAAGAAGTTGCAGTGAATAGAAGGAATTTATCTGTGGATGATTCTCCTGAATAAGAAAGTCACTTAGTAAGAAAAATCTACTCTTGGATGAAATGAAATATACCCAACTCCAATGCTCGAAGTCCTTATACTCAACTATATCTGAAAACCTGTTTTATGATTCCCCCCCTTACAATAATCTGGATTCCACAGTTACATAGGGGAAACACTAGCATCCTTGTTAGAGCCTTCATATAATTTGTGTTTTGACCTGTGAAACCTAGAACTCTGAAGAGTGGGTCTGCCAAGTTCTACCACATCAAAGGATTGCAGCTATTATGATGACAGAAAAAATGAATTCAGTTAAATTCTAAAAACATTATTTAATCTTTATGATGAGTTTGTTCTTTCTGCATATTCAGAGATCACCTTGCCCCTAAATCCGATTTTTGAGATTGGTGAGGTTCAATAATGCTTACCATTCTAGGAACTTGGCTGACTCTATAAAAATAATGTGGGCCTATTGGATATGTATGACATATATAATAGCAACTTTAAAATAGTCACCTAAAATGAGGTGATCTAATTCTACCATCATTGATAAAAGTCCTTTCAGAATATTTTGGGGTTGGCCTTTAACTAATTAGGCAACATGATTTTGCGTGTCAATGGTGGCAGTTCTCTCCTTTCAAAGTGTATCTGACTTGTTTATAAGCACCAGGTCATCCCCAGGTCAGTAAGGTGGAGAGGCAATGGACAGTTAATATGCTTTTTGACAGAGTGGGTGAAAAAACCTTTTTTTTTTAATCATTTAGTTTCTAAACTTGTTCAGAAGGTAGTTGGAGAGCTCTAAAAAATGTTTTTATGGCAGTACTGCTGATAAAAATAAAAACTATTTGAGCCACAGAAATTCGCAGATATAACCAGCTTTAAGAGTAGTGCCTGAATGTTCAAATACAACAGCTTTGACTTAAAGAAGTTTTACGCGCTTTCTTCCAGATGTGGCTGAAGCCCTGTAAGAGGCTAGATATACCAGAACGACCAAGCTACGTCGCTCCGTTGTATAAGACCAGCGAGCGGAGGGGAACCTTGTCCACCACGGGCCATTCCACGAACTTTGTGATCGCCATGACTCTGCCCTCCGACCAGCCCCGGGAGCACTGGATTGGCCGGGGTGTGGCGCTGCTGTGTCAGCTTAACTCGTAACTCGGGAGATACCATTTCCCTGTTCCTATTTCTTGTTACATGATTAAGTAGAAAATATATTTAATTTTTTAAAGTTTATTTAGTTTAAATCAATTTGACTAAAGTTACACTTACTTATAAATTTATTAATGAGTAGATGCAGCCTGTGTTTAAAAGGATTCATCCTTCAGTGTAAGGAAGTGTCCTGAAATAAAGATGAGACTAAAGGAAACACACTGGTATATTCATTCTTCTTTAATAACTTTATTTTGGGAGAGTTCCATAAGCATTAGGAACATACATAAAATGACACACCACTGTTGACCATGAAAAAAACAGCATTTGATCATTTCCAGCTTTATAAATTTTTTAAAAAATGATTCAGTTATAACAACAACAACAACAAAAAGTTTAGCTATTTTAGCAAGTATCACCTTGCAGGACCATAATCACATTTAAGCCACTGACTTATTGTTAATGGAAAAAAATTCACACTGCATCTAGTTACTATAGTATTTCTAAGCATAATCACAGCTGATTGAATGCAATGTGATATACACCAAATTTCATATGGATGTCACACAGTGACAGCAGTGTACAAAGTAACGGTAATGAACTCCAACAAACACAGGGTCAAGTCGACTGGTCAAGCCAAATGGAATGTTGGAGCCAAACAGAAATGTAGTGGAATTCAGATTGTCTAGTAAGACTTGAAATCATACACTAGAATGATGTGAAAACTAAATACTGGTGGAACCCTAACAAAATACTAGCAGCAACTGGTACAGCCTTCTTAAAAAGTTAAAAAGATCCAGCAAATAAAGATAATACCATTTTTGAGAAAATCTAAAACTATATATACTTCAGCATAACCTATTCACTTTAAATCAGGACTTTAAGACTGGGAGTATATTCCAGCTGTTGCTCTTCATAAAAGTTTTTAAATTAAGCAGATTTAATAATGGTGGAATACAGAATCTGCTTTGGGTACAAAACCCAAAAATGAACTATAAATATATCTTGGTTCAGAAAGCAAAAGCCTTGAATCACTTGAATTTGGCAGTACTACATTAAATACCAGCACCGTTTAGCTCGGTTGCTCGAAGGCCAAGCAATGAGATGAGGACTGTCCTAATTCAGTGCCCAATGCTGAAAATACTCTATGTATAAAACTCCTACTTGGTACAGGAGACCATGGAGAAAGCCAGAAATGATTTTCCAAATTCAGGCATAAATTACGAAAAGAAGACCTAAACTCTCTCGCTTACAGCATAAAGAAGAAACACTGGCAATACTCCATTAACACCTGGATACATGTGCTGCTCTCAACGTTTTGTTTTTTGTTTCAGAGTTATGGAGTAAGACGAAAGAAACTTGGGAAAGGAAGAGGACTAAGTGAAAACATTACAATGGAATGGAATGGAGTTTGGCTCTTCAATATTTGAACAATAAGATTTTTAAAGCAGCTACACTGGTAGCCAAGCAGATGAAAAGAAAGCTGCCTGCACAGTTGAAATACAGTTTACCTGCATAAATGAAGGCCATGTGGCACAACGTGTAAACAGAAAGCTACATGCATCGGACTGGGCTACAAATTATCAGGTCAGAATTCAGAATAAACATGGCTTGCACTTCTCACAAATCAATCACAATTACGGCAGGAGAACAGGGCACCTAAAAAAGAGACTAGTCCCTGTTAGGCACTAACAGCATATCTTGGCACAAAATGATCAAGTGATTTCAGCTGAGCTAGTTAAATGTGTCTTCCAAGTCACTTGGTACGATGACAGCCACAGTGTCCGTGGAGCCCGCCCATGACTGACTGCATGCGCCATGCGCAGAGCACGACACGGCCCACGTGGGTCACTGCCAGCCACGGCGTGGCCCCAGGGCCCAGCTGGTGAAGCAGTAAGCACATTGAGAACTTACATTTCCCAAGTAACTAGTTAGTATTGTCAAAGTAGGAAAACTGAATATTTAGACCATGTTTGGGTTCTTCACTTCTCTGAAATCTTCTAGAGGATTACATTTTTAGTAACAAAGAACCATTTTACCACATGCTCCAACCTCCTATCCCCACCGAAAAACCCAAAACAAAACAAAAATTAAAAAAAAAAAAAAAACCCAAACACCAAGTATAATATTATAAAAAGAACCATTATGACTCTTTCATTAAACTGAAGCTCACACGAACATACAATCACGAATTTCAGTAGTTTAGGCTGCAAGTTTAAACACTATGCAAATATATACAAAAATAGTAACTCTAGATTCAAGAATAAGGGCTTCCCCCAATGCTAAATTCATACTCTAATGCAGCCTGAGCTTTCCCTCTAGGTCCTATAATCTACTTTACTCAATTTCAAAGTCATCAAGTTGATCCCTATTACCATACGTATATGTGTAGCTGAGTTAAAGGACACTACAAGTCATTTTTAGCACAAAGAAAAGTCTGCCAAAGTCCATTTAAAATATTTTTAAAGTTTAAGTGATTTTTTTGGTTCAATTTCTATTTCTGCATAGCCACAGAAGTTTCTACTAATAAAGAGACTACGTTAGTGTTTTATATGATTCTTTTTTTCAAAGTCTTAAACCTATACCAACATCGTTTCACGGAGTCCCACTTTCTCCTTTCTATATCACAAGCTTTACATTTTTTTAAAAAGCCCCCTTCGCACAGGGAAAGCAGTACTGAGCACCAGTCTCGGGGGCAGGCTCAAATTTACGGAACTGGTAAGTAGTGCAAGCCACTGACTTTTCTTTGAGCGATGCGCATACAGTACGAGGAACGGATGCAAAGCTGCACGCTAACATTCTCATCATCAACAGTGATCACTGGGAATGGTCAGAACTGGAAGTCAAACACAATTTTGTCTTCATAGAGGGCAATCACCAGCATGATGGCAAATCCAAACAGCAGTCCTAAATTCTGCAGAATGAACTGCCCCACTGGCCAAAAGCCGTGTTCTTCATTGTCACCGTCACCATGCAACATTTCTGGAAGCTGGGGAAAAAGTCACACAGGTATTAATAAGCAATTTTGTATAATACTCTGTTCAAATGTTTGGTTTTTTTAACAACTTTTCCTACTTAAGAACAGTAATGACAAAAGTATAGCTGCAAATAGAATAATTAGTTTATTGAACACAGTGCTAACCAGAACATATTTTAGTGAAGCACTGAGAAAGAAATTTTATGCTCTGGCTATGTACTAAGTAAATACGAACTCTGTTCCTTCTTCGTTCTCCAGCAAATGCCCATAATATGTTAGTCATTTTTAAACGTTATGTACTGTCCACCGACCTTATCAATTGACATTTACTTTACACTAAAGTATAAGACAACTAATTATTGCCAATAAAACTCTTAGAAAAGAATACTACAAATTCCACACTTACCATCTAACTTAAGCTCACTTAAAAAGTAAGATCCCCTTTGGGGATATCTAATTTAAAACTGTATCATTTCTTTATCCTTTTCCATTTAAAATTCTCATTTCCACCTGCACATGACAGCAAGGACAGACATTTACAGACAATTCAAAATTGGCGTTACTATGCCCCAAACAATTTAAGGCATTAAAACAATGCCTTAAGTAGCATTGTTTTCCGTCCCACAACGGACACAGAAAAGAGTGTATGTGTGCCAGCCAGCATAACTGTTATGCACACTGCCGTCTATTTTCTTAATAGTGATACAACGTTAAATATTCGAAAGTCTCCAATATCTTTAAAGCAACAGTACATTGAAAAGTTTATAGTTCAACTTCTACAACATAAGTATATACTATTACATTTAAGAATAATCCATAGGTCAAACTATAAAATGTAAATCTTTAAGCCAATTAGATCTGTTGAAGCAGAAATATTTGTGTATTAATATTAATAAAGCCTATGTTCTTTCTACCCAAACCTAATCAAAACTGTGAAAGAACTGCTGCTTCCAATTTCCACTTTCATTTTTCTGTGTGTTGTTTTCATGAGTATCTATAAAAGATGGCAGTTAAGCTACTCTTTGAATCGCTCAGCTTTATTCCATACAATATCTTGGTGTTTTGAGGTTTAGGGAGCAGAAATGTAGTGTTAAGTATGTAACACCTGCCTAAGAAGAAACACCATTATTTATTAAATAATGAGTACAATTAATCCGACTACCGTGCTGACAGTGCTATTTAACCATCTCCCGAGGGTCCGATTTAAGAACTGCTCCACGCCGGTTGCCTGCTCGGTTTACAGGTCTATGGCAGTGTTTATAATAAGCACGCGGAGCCTGCGGTTCTTGTCCGACAGCGTTAAGTAGTTGCGACAGAAAGCACTACAAATGCCACAGCTGAATACTTATGACAGAGACTAGATCATCACAGCACCTAAATATTTACTTTCTGACGCTTTACAAAAAGTTTGCCAACCCCTGGATTAAGACTGAAACTGGCAATTTCCTCCATACGATTCTAGTAAGAAGACTACTTTATTATATCTTTTCTCCCTGTCTTCCCCAAGTTTTTATTGTTAGAAGAAACTTTAATTCTGACATCCCTTAACAGGACGTTTGGCAGAAATATCTCCCCTGATCTGCGTACACAGCAGGTAGAACAGGGACCGTGCCTTCCCTACGCCAAGTCTTTCCTGAATGCCGACGCCCATGCTGTCTGTCAGGACCACAGCCCGGCGCCAGCCAGCGCACGTGGCCACACTGGCTAAGATGCACCCGCGCTGCTTACAGGTTCGTGGGTAGCTGTTATCCAAGGCCCCCTAAAACCAGATACCTCCATCTGGATATCCTGAAAGCACCTCAAACTGAAACTGCTGGTACTATTGCTATCTATTAAACGACTACAAATCCATGAAAACGTCCTCTCTACAGCCAAAGCGCTCTTCCTAAAACAAAAATGTGAGCATGTCACTGTTGCTTAACCTTTTAATGGCTCTCCAACATTTATAGGATAAACTCTGATCCTTTTAGCATGGCATGTTGGGTGACGTCAGGGCCTGGCCAACATCTACCTGATGACTACATGGATATAACCTTTTAAACCATTTTTCCTACTTAACATTAGAAAATACATAATTTCAGTGTTATTAAAATCCTGAAATGCATGTGAATAATTTGTCCCCCTTTTCGTGGACATTTAGGGTATTTTCAATAAAATTGTGACATTATAAATACTATTTGCAAAGAACACTTTAATATGGTTTTATTTTTGGTTTGTTTGCTTGCTTACTTTATTAGCAGTAGTCATTTTAGGTTATTTCCTCAGAATACGGTCCCAAGAGTAGACTCGCTAGTCAAAGGTGATGGTATTTATTATTCTGTTTTCTCATATGCTCTTTCCTCTTCCTTCTCATATACTCTTCTACATTCTTTAAGACTGATCTCAGATTTCCTATTCCAGAAAAACTTCCCTAATTTTATTTCCCAAGATTTTAAACCACCCTTTCTTTGTAGTCCGACAAGCATCGTGCACCACTCTATTGTAATGTGTATCAAAAAATTATAATGAATGGCTACTTTTCTTCTTCATTAGACCATTAATCCTTTCTGTAACAACTCCCTCCTTCTTTTTATAACTTCAGCTTCCTAGTATGAGAATTAGCTCTTTCATTCTTCATTCAACAGTAAGTGAAATATGACAAAAATGCCTGTGCTTTCAGAGCTGACATCCTAGTGGGGCACAAAATTAACTCAGTAAATAAGCAAAATGTTTAATATTATTAATAGACTGCGATGCCAGTACAACAGAGAAAAAAGTAAAGCAGGGAAAGGATGTGACGGGTTGTGGTAGAGACTGAAATCTGAGTTAGGGCGCTGCACGAGACGTGAAGAGCCAGCCAGGAGAGTGTGTGCAGGCCAACTCTCCCACGTGTAGTGCGGGGCGCGAGGCAGAGGGCACTTCCGGGGAGAGGGGCGGAGATGAGGTGCAGCTAGGAAAACTGGAAGCGGGGCAGCGGGAGGGGACGGAAATGCTCAAGGAGGATGGAAAACAAGGGCTTTGGTGCTTTTTTCTGAGTAAGATGGAAAACCACTTAAGGGGTTTGAAGCACACACTAAAAAAGGTCGCTCTGGCTGGTGTGTTGATCTAGAATGTGGTGGATGGGCAAGGGCAAAAGCAGGGAAAGAGCTAAAAAGAGAAAGAGGACGGTGGGCTGAACATGGGGCATAAGAGCGGAGCAGAGGTGGTCAGGGGATGGAGACCTCAGGCCTCAGTGACAAACCAGATGTGGGGAGAACGGAGAGCGGAGTCAAAGAAAGAGGCTCAGGGATTTCATCTAAGCAACTAGAAGAATAGAGTTCTTATGAGATAGAGAATTCTGTAAGAGGTGCTGCCACAAGGAGTGGGCTTGGCAAATAACAAGAGCTGGGTTCTGAAAATACTGATTTTGTGATGCCTTTGAGATATTAAGGTAAGCAGGTGGCTAGACTAATCTGCAGTTGAAGAGAAGGCCTGGGCTAAAAATATAAACAGGAATTATTGCCCTGACTGGTGTAGTTCACTGGATTGAGCGCTGGCCTGCGAACCAGAAGGTTATGGGTTCGGTTCCCAGTCACGGCACATGTGTGGGTTGCGGGCCAGGTCGCTGGTAGGGGGCATATGAGAGGCAACCAATCCACGTTTCTCTCACACATCAATGTTTCTCTTCTCTCTCTAAAAATAAAATCTTAAAAAAAAACACAACACTTTAAAAAAAAAAACAGGAATTATCAGCTAATAAATATACCATAAGGTGAGATTATTTAGAGGGTTTTCTCCAGCATTTTTTACCAATATTTAGAGATTGGGGAGGGAAAGAGGATGCAGGAAAAACGACTGAGAAAGAAAGGCCAGAAAGACAGGAGCCCAGAGACGGTGGCAGCACAGAAACCACCTGACAAGGCACTTTGAAGAGAAGAGACGACTGGCTGCCAAACGCTGCGGTCAGGGCAGGAAAAGGAACCCAGCGGGGACTGTAGAAGTCATTGGTCAGCCTGACAAAAGCCATCTGGCAAAGCAGTCAGGGAGAGAACCTGATGAGGCCAGATGAGAGAGAGAGAGAGAGAATTAAAAAACAAGAAAGAGTGATTTGCTCTCAGAGGGAAGGAGAACAGGATGATAGCGAGCACGGAGACTGGAGTTAAGAAAGGTCCATCTCCCCGCCTTTTTAAGAAGGTTTATATGCTGACAGGAATGATCTGGCCGACAGGGAAAATGAACGACGCGGGAAGGAGAAGGGGCAACTTAAGGGAGTCAGCGCAAGGGAAGTTCCAGGGGATGGTCGGTCTGAAGGAGCAGGCCTTCGCTGGGAACACAGACGTTTCTTCCTTGTAGCAGGAAAGGGAGCAGGCACCGGTGCAACGAGATTAAGTAGGAATGGTGACGGGAACTCGGGGGAGATTGTCGTGAAGGCTTCAGTATGAGGAAGCAAAGCTATCAGCGGAGCACGGGGTTAGGAAGTGAGGGGTGGGAGGTCTGCGAAGAGAGGGGGACGGCAGGTAAAACTTACGACTGTCTGCCCGCTGTGCTGTGGCCCTGAAGCCGTATAAAGTAATGCTGCCAGTAACTGACATTGAAAAATAAAAAATAAAGTACAGTAATAGAAAGAGAGGGGGAAAATGGCTACCTCCAAATATAGAATATAAATAATTTTAATTTTTTTGTTCCTATTTTCTAAACTTTCTGTAACAAATGGGCATTAATTCTGTAATTAAACGTTTAGGATATAGCACTGACTGGTGTGGCTCAGTTGGTTGGGTGTCATTCCACAAAGTGAAAGGCTCAATTCCCAGCCAGGGCACTGGCCTCGGTTGTGGATTTGGTCCTGGTTAGGGCACATGTGAGAGGCAACCAATTGATGTTTCTCTCTCACATCGATGTTTCTCTTCCTCTCTTTCTCCCTCCCTTCACCCCTCTCTCCCTTTCTTCCCCTCTCTCTAAAAGATAAATAAAATCCTTTAAAAATTTTTATTTATAAAAATTTAGGATATATGCGTTTGAAATGAGACTATTCAATAGATCCTACCAGATCTATTGAACATAATATCTAGTTAAAAACAAAAGATAAACAAATGACTAGTTTGGCAAATGCATTGCCTAACATATTTAGGATATTAAAGTAAAATTAAAATAAGTCTAATTGTTAGTGTTTGACTTTACTTTTTTCGAAACATTTTTAAAAACGGCCATTGTAACTGGTATGTAGTATTATACTAGTTTCAGGTGTACAATACAGTGACTTGGCACTTTTGCACCTTACAATGCAGCTGCCCCACTAATTCTAGTGTCACTGCTCACTGTGCAAACTGATCACAACCCTGCTGACACGTTCCCCTTCACCTTCTTCACTGAGCCCCCAGCCCCTCCCTTTCCAGGGTAACCATCCCTTGGTATCTGCTTTTGTGAGTCTGTTGTTTTGTTTTATTTAGATTCCACATATAAGTGAGACCATATGGTAGATTTATTAACTTTAAACTGAAGTTAGAAATAAGGGAAATTTAATATTCCTTAGAATATAATTTTCTGCAGAAGTCTGCTTTACCTAAGAGGTATAGTATTTCTTTCTTGTTTAGTAAAGAAATAAGCCATAAGGCAGGCTCTAATGATTCATTTTTTAAACAACAAAACATTTCCATCCTCTAATTACAAAGTCTTCACAGCAGTGTTAATAATCCTGTCATTATATCTCTAAATACTATTGATGATTACTTTGAATACTAACATCATTTGGTCAAAAATCTTCAGGATCTCAACTGGTTTTCAAAGGACTCTTCCTACTTAAATATCTTTCCCTAACAGACTGTTTAGGATACCACATGTCTTTAAAATGGGTTATATATCTTTTTTAAAAAATTAAGTCTTTCAAACCACAGCCAAAGACTTCTTCCGTTTCTGGAAGTTGTAGTCTATTTCAAGATTTCGCATAAAAACACCCGCCGTCTTACCATATCCACCAGGGCTACGTAGAGGAACATGCCGGCAGTGACGGCGAAGATCCAGAGGGTGATGTTGTTGGCGTACTGGCCCACGGCCGTGCCGATGAGCATGCCCACGTACGCCATCATGGCGGAGAGCAAGTTGTACACGATCGCTTGCTTCACGGTCATGCCCGCTTTAAGGAGAACTGCAAAGTCACCTGCAGTTAAGACATAATGTGAGAGTTTTAAAACCCAAAGATTTTACAAACAAAATTAGGAAAACAAATTAAGAATGACATGAGATAACCCATAATAACTGGAACCTTATGAAAATGTATCTTTTACTTATGAAATTAAACCTTTTTACATGTTAAAATTTGGGTGAACCTCAAAGGCATGCTGCTGGCATGATTTCATTTCTATGACAGTCTAGAAAACATAAAACCACAGTGATGGAGAACATTCCATGGTGAGCAGGGATGAGAGAGGGCACAACTGTGAAGGAAGAGCGTGAGGTCGTTCGTTAGGATGATGGATGTCTTACGTATCCTGATGGTGCTGTAGTTACACAAATCTATCTGCATCTTAAAATGAAAAAAACTGTACATTGAAAACTGAGGTCAATTTTACTATGTAACGTGAAAAATTTTTATAAACAGAAAAAAAAATCAAGAAAACAATAACACTGCTTTTTTTTTTTTATGAGCAATAATCAAAGCTCTGTGCTCTAATTTCTGCTTTTTTCAAAGGGAAATGGCCTAAGAAGAGGTAACACTCTTTTGAGTATATTATATCATATGTTGTTTACGGTTATGTTTTTTCCCCAGAAAAACAATGAATCTTAATTCTGAAAATGCTTAACATGTCAAAAAAAAATAATAATTTTCTAACTCATTTGTCTCAAGTTGGAACACTAGAAAAAAAGAATTATGCATTGCTTAGAACAGTGATTTCCAAACAGTGTGTGCAAGTATTTTAAAACATGCAACACCTGACTATTTAGTCAGGGGCACTGACCTCTTCTCTGTTAGACTGTCAAATAGAAAATTAGAGCAGCCAACATAACAAGAGCTGTTGGTGTGAATGAATCAAAATTGCACCTATTTTTTTTGTCAGATTGGCAAAAATTATTTTTTTTGGCATATCATAGAATTTTAGTAATTAATTTATGTGTGCTGTGAGATGAAAAAACCTGAAAATTGCCAGCTTAGAGAGATGTTACTAGAAGAGCAAACTGTTGCAAGAAAGTCTTGGACCTAAAGGGTCAAAGCTAATAGTTTTACTAATTATAACAAACTTTTAAAAAAAGATTTTATTTATTTATTTAGAGGGGAAGGGAAGGAGAAAGAAAGGGAGGGAAACATTGATGTGAGACAGAAACACCGACGTGAGAGACAGACATCGATCGGTTAAGTTCCTAAACTGGGATGGAGCCCGCAACCCAGGCTTGTGCCCTGACAGGGAATCGAACCAGCGACGACTTTCTGCTTCGTGGAACATTGTTCAACTGAGCCACACTGGTCAGGACCCAAACTATTTTTTTTAATTATTAAATATACAGACATTTAATTATTGAACATTTAGTATAAATGCAAGGTACCATGTAAAATTCTCGGGCTTGTTTCTTTCCCTTAGGAAGGGATCTTACATAACTAAAAACACAGGAACTGTTAATGAAGTTAACAAATAACTTAGTACAAGGCATTATTTTTCCATGTTCCAAGAATACACTGCAAAATTACATGGGATTATCTACCAATGGCTTCAAAATTGCTTTTCTCTGATTTCCATCTAATACTATCCCCTTACATCTTTTCTTCTCTGATCCTAAATACTTAATTCTCCTGGGTAAGACCTAGATTCAATATGAGCTTTTATCTCTTCTCTCCCCCAGAGTTTTAAGTTCCCCCCACCTTTCTTTCTCAGCTTCCTTTAAACAAAGCTCCCTAACTTCTTCCTCTACAAATTTCTGGGCCACGTTTTCAATAATTCACCCACCAACTCTGCTAAAGGGGCAATTTCACTTAGCAGGGGATTACATAATACAAAATGAGACTACAAAAGTGCCCTTTTGGTTATAAAATACAGTGTTCCCTTTTATAATTTCAAAACATGGTTTTAAAGGAGGCATTATTTAATGCTCAATGAAAAAAGTATCACAGGTACAAACTAGTCAAACTGGATGCCTTCCTTGGTATTACTGGATAGTGAAACGATTTACTTCATCCCTGAATGACAATCAAACAGCATCAATTAACTTATCAAGAATCAAGACGAAGTATTTTTAGTTGACACTATTTAGAGGAACCTTTAGGGTTCTCTATATACCATGTCATTTGCAAATAAAGACAGTTTTGCTTTTTCCTTTCCAATTTGAATTCCTTTTATTTCTTCTTGTCTGATTGCCGTGGCTAGGACTTCCGGTACTCTGTTGAATAAGAGTGAGGAAAGTGGACATCTCTGTCTTGTTCTGATCTTAAGAGAAACACTTTTAATTATTCCCAGTAGAGCTGGATGCTGGCTGTGGGTCTGTCACATATCTGTGGCCTTTGTTATGTTGAGGTATGTTCCCTCTATGCCTACTTTGCTGAGCGTTTTTATCATAAATGGTGCTGGATTTTGTCAAATGCCTTTTCTGCATCTATTGATATGATTGTATGACTTTTATCCTTTATTTTGTTTATGTGGTGTATCATGTTAATTGATTTGTGGATATTGATCAACCTTGCATCCCAGGAATAAATCCCATTTAATCATGGTGTATGAATTTTTTAACGTAGTTAATACTTTTTAAAATTGAGGTATAAATTACATACACAATTCCTTTTGGGAGATGTAATGTTCTATGCATTTTGACAAAAGTACATACCGTGTAACTATAGCTACCATCAAACTCAAGAACTATTTCATCACACCTCCCAAAACATTTACTCAGGCCACTCATTTGTAGGCAACCAGTGATCTGCTTTCTGTCCCATAGTTTGCCTTTTCCAGAACAGCATATAAATGAAATCATATAGTATGTAGTCTTTTGAGTCTAGAGTTCTTCACTTACAATGTGTGTATGATTCACCCATGTTACAGTTTATGAGAATATATCAGAAAGTCATTGCTTTTTACTGTTAAATAATAATTCATAGATGACCAGAGTTCATTTACCCGTTCATCAGCTAGAGAACATTTAGGTTATTTCAAGGGTTTGGCAATTATGAATAAGTCACTGTATACATTCATAAACAGGTTTTCATGTCAACATAAGTTTTCATTTCTTTTGTGTAGATACCTATGAGTAGGATTTCTGGGTCATACACTAAGTGCATTTCTAACCTTATAAGAAACTACAATCCCACCAGCAACTTACAACCATTCTGTTGTTCCACATCCCTTCCAGCCCAGGGCATGACCAGCACCTGAAATTTCATGTGTTTATCTGTCATCTACGTAATCTCTCTAGTGAAATGACTATTCAAGACTTTTGACCCATTTTTTGTTGAGTTGTTTTCTTCTTATTAAGTAGAGAGGTCTTTAAATATCCAAAGTCTTTTATCAAATATATTTTCCAAATATTTTTTCTTAGTCCGTGCCTTATCTCATTTTACACATCTTTTGTATAGAGTTTTTAATTTTTATTAAGTCCATTTTATTACTTTTTTCCTTAAAGGATGATTCGTCTCATGTACTAACAATTTGCCTAATCCAAGAACAAAGATTTTCTTTTAAAAGTCTTACATTCAAAATTTTTACATTTAGACCAATAATAAATTTTGAATTAGTTTTTGTGTATAGTACAAGTTTGTTTTTATAAGGAGATATCCATATTGTAGAAATATTTAATGAAAAACTATCCTTTCTACATGGAATTTCCTTTGCACTTTTGTTGAAAATAAGCTATCATATATGTAAGGACTCTATACTCTGTTCCCCTGATTCGTGTGTCTATTATTTCACTAATATAACTTGTTTAGATTACTGTGGCTTTATAACAAATCTTAAAAATTAGCTTTGCTGTCCTTTTTCAAAATCCTTCTGGTTAGTTAAGTTCCTTGGTCTTTCCATGTAAAATGTGTATTTCCAAAATTTGTATTTCCAAATACATTTTTCCATGTATTTGAAAAAGCTCATTTATCTCCAAAAAGCCTGTTGGGATTTTAAATGGGAATGCATTGAATCTATAGAAAGAATCAGCATTTAAAAATACTGAATCTGTCCTGGCTGGTGTGGCTCAGCAGACTGAGCACCAGCCTGAGAACCAAAAGTTCAATGGTTAGATTCTCAGTCAGGGCACATGCCTGGGTTATGGGCCAGGTCCCCAGCTGGGGGCGTGTGAAAGGCAACCACATATTGATGTTTCTCTCCCTCTCTTTCTCCTTGCCCCCTCTCTAAAAGTAAATAAAATCTTTAAAAAATAATACTGAGTCTTCTGGTCCATAAACCTAATTTATCTCTTCATTTAAGTCTCTTTTGATTTCTTTTGTTGGTGATTTGTAGTTTGCAGCATATAGATTCCATGTATATTTTATTAAATTTAACCAAAGTAGTTCATGTTTTTTTGTTTAACCATAAATAGTACTTTTAAAAAATTTCAATTTCCAATTGTTCATTTCAAGAATACAGCAGAATAGATAATTTTTATATAATGATATCAAGATGAATTCTATCTTTATTCTTAAAGATATCTGTTCTGCATAGTTTTCTCCACCCCCCTTTTCTAAATAAGAACCTGTAAAAACATTTGAAAAATAAATCAAAAAGGAATACCCACAGTTGAGACTTACAGTGAATAAGTAAGCCTAATTCATCTTTTGATTATTCTTTCCTTTCTATTGACAAAAATAACATTATAAAAAGTGACTGATGCCTTAACATAACTAACGCCTGCTCACAACAAATACTGAGGTTTTTTAAAACTAGTATCTATTTTAAGGTCCTTTATTCTTTCCTTAAGTAATGTATGTATATAACATCAGTATAAATCTATACAGTGAATGTTCAGTTTTCCCTGGACAATTTAGCACATTATGGAAAAATTATTTTGAATTTCTATTTAACCTTTAATACACATAAGAGGAAGAAAAACATTACAGCCTCTCTGAGCTGAGTCTATGGCTGCATTTATTTACCAAATATTATTTCCTGAAAGCTGAAACATACTACTCAATGTCAAGAAGAGAGTTTGGATTATCTGCTTTCCTGGGTTATTCCCAGCCTCATTTCCCCTTTATGTGTTCTGACATAGGCTTTCTTATCAATTATGTTTCAAATATTTCCACAGCTCCTACTGAAAGGGCTGAGAAAAGTAGAGAAACTAAAACAGTAATATTGTAACTTATTTAAATTTAGCTACACAAGTTTTGCAAAAACAGAAGAGTAGAAATAATTCAGGCAATTTCATTCATTACCACACCCCAGGGCCAACCTGAAATTAAATACATAGATTTTCTATTTCGTCAAATGATTTAAATTTCTACACACCTCTTAAAGCAAGTCTCCAGAGCTGTATATTGTTCTAAGGTTTAAAAGTACACGCTTTTCATATCACATTCCTAAATACAAACAAAACCCAACCTGGCACATCATTAAAGAAACAGAAATCTGCTCAGAAGAGGAAGACTCAAACTTGGAATAACTAAGGGTCGGTCTCCAGTGGACTACAATGTAATTTAAATACATATTTTTCTCATAGGGTATGGCTTTAGTATAGAAATCTCAGAATAGCTTTGAGAATTCATAATCAGAAATTTATCTAGTGCAAAACAGGTTTCAGATCAAAGAAATTATCTTGGAATGTGACATACTCTGCTGTACTGCCAACATCTTAACCTGTCAAGTCAGGAAAGGACTTCTCCCCATCTACCTGCCGTGCCTCTGTCTCAGCTTTAAGGAACTGATTTCCCTCTGCTTTAAGTTCTGAGGAAGAAGCTTCTATGCCCCTCTCTCTATTCTGTTCCTCTCCAAGTTAAGAACGACTAATTGAATCAGAGTAGAGATACTCATCTGGCCCTATGTTACTGAAGGGCCCGTTTCTGGGCTGGAAGGCAAAATTTAGGCTCAGCCCATGTGTTTGTTTCCACTTCCTCCAGCCATGACCACCAGACCACTTCCTACCTCTCCCACGGATACAAGGGCAGAGCCTTTCTGCGGCCTCAGAAGAAGGGAGGTGGGTAGCTTCTTCTTGCTCTTTCTTCCCCAAGAGCCTAGGCAGCTAGAATACGGGGCACTTTATGTCAACTTAGCTCTAAGCATTGGAGGAAAACACACATTTTCCTAAGGTCTCACTCCTTTCCTTCTGAGAAAGTTCACTTATATACACACTACGGATTGATGTCCCTCTCACAGGGATAGTAACGTCTCAACTCTAGTGTGCAGGGTAAAAAGAGGGAGAGACTCGCGTCTGAGTGCCTCACTTGGAGGTCCTGGCCAAAGCAGAGCTCTATAGTCCAGCTTTTGCTAGAGCTCAGCGCTCTCTGGAGCTTACCTAGCTATTTAGATATGCACTGTAGTTGTTTTACATGTGGCTGTCATTCCTCATGTGTCACTCCTAAAACGAGAAACTACAGGCAGGAAATTCTGTGCCCACATGGATCCTCAGGGCCAGGGCAATTCAATAAACCAGGGACTCACGAAGCAGCCTGACACCCACCACTGGGAGCAGTGGGTGGGTGGGAAGGGCAGCTGGTGGTTTCCTGGCATAAACACAACCAAATGGTGTTTCATAGCCAGATCAACTTAAGAGAAATATAACATTAGAAAGAGCGAAAGAAAAAATTCCTTGGATACTCAAAAGATAAAGTCAGTTATTTTCTTTCAAAATAACGTCATCTCCACATCTCAGATATTTTCAATATGGATGCATATCCACATCTTTTACTTGTTTTTCAATTTATAGAAGAAAACAAATAAAACATTTTAAGAGAAAGTAAAAAATCATTGGTAGATCAATAAATAGCAATTGACACAACAAAGAAATATCATTTTACACATATTAAATTGGCAAAAACTGAAAAGTTAACATCAAGTGTTGACAGGAATACAGACACTGCCCGGTACTGCTGGTGAGACTACACTAGTGTGGCCCTCTGGTCAGGGATGTGGCACTACCTAGGCACGCATGTGCGGGACCCACCGATTCTGTTCCTGGTTATATGCCCAAAAGATGTTCTTACAGGGATCTGTGAGCGGCAAGTCTATGGACGCTCAACACACCATCACCTGTGGTAGCAGGAAGTTAAAGGCCACATTTGTGTCTGATACTAGGTGCCAAATATGAGAAATGTGGCAAGTGTAACACCTCTGAATGCTGGGCAGAAGCTACACTTTAAATTAACTCACAGTAACCTGACGTAGTATAAAAACAATGACTAGTAACATAAGGAAAGAAAAAGAATGCGATATAACATAATACTGTTTGCATAAATGAAAAATATGTAATATAAAACAATACCAAGTTTTAGGAGCACATCACAAAAATTATACAAGAGAATAATGACACTATACTTGCCATCAGCCACTTCTTACATTTTACCTCTAAAATTCTGATGTATCTGTAATTGAGAAAGTGTTAGATTTTATGAAATGTGGTAAAATTTTAAAGATTCCATTACCTAATTCATGTGGCAGTTCATGACAGAAGACAGCTATGGAAGTGCTGATTCCACCCGTCAGTCCGGCACTGAAGGCTGCTCCTGAGGTGAGGGGAAGAAGAAAACAGTGACGTTTATGGGCCGGGCCTTCTGTTTTTTCCAGTTTCCTTAATGACAGGATAGTTTCTTTTGCCTATTCAAATTAATTTCATAACATGAGTGACTCACGTATCTTACAAACTATAGATTTTGGACATATAGTGGGTTCAATAGGTGTTTATAACCAGAAAAAGAGCCACTCAAAGAAAGAAATATTCTGTTTTAAACTAAAATTTCTATTTATGTAGTATTTTAACTCACTAATAACTTAGAAATAGTAGTGGTTTCCAGTATTTCCACCTCTGAGTGGTAGATTGATGTCCAATGTTAACTCATATAAGTCCATGGATAGAGTACAAAATGGCTAGTGTCTTTATGCAAACTCATCTGGGTCTAGGGCACAAATGGTACAAAGAATTATTTGTCTGACAGTCTTGAAGACTGAGATCAGAAGTACAGGGCATCTAATTCTACCAGTAAAATTCTTTATACTTTATCATTGATAGTCACTGTAGATTCAAAAATAGGCTCTCTCCTCTCTGGAAAAAAAAAAAAGAAACAAAACAACCCCAAAGCCTACTTCTGAATAATTATTTAACAGAGTCTAGATCTCAAAGAAAATTATGTATTAATCACTTACTGTCCTCATAAACTGGCAATATCAGTTTACACGAACAAGATTCTAATATATTTGAATGTTACAATGGATTTTTTTAACATTACAAAATTGTGTCACCTTTTTAGATGTAAAAAATTATTAAATCTAAAACTGAAATTAATTTGTTCTCATTCAGGGATGTAAATGTATCTGAAAATACAATGTTAAGGTAGCTTTTTCAACATGGTAACAATGAGTTGAATAAAGTTATTAAAGAATATAATATATCATAGACATTTGTTTACACGTTCAAAGAAAAAAACGACTGAAATTATTCCTTTATATTCCCAACTAATCTTACCAAAAGCATGAACCCAGCCTTTAGAAAAATCAAATGACAGGAGTAATATATAATAGCATATTTATAGTTAAGCTCCATATTTTAATCTTATATATTATATCACATAAGATTAGTACTGAAATAGAAGACGGTCTTGAAGAACAACAAATGAGAACCTAAAGTTTCCGTGAACTTACCAATGGCTAACCCGTCGCTGAAGTTGTGGATGCCGTCCCCCATGATCACCATCCAGGCTATATTAGCGATCCCCGTCTCTTTCAGATCTGACCCAGAATGGCAGGGACCGTGTGAATGATGAGAATGTTTGTGGTGCCACGGATGCCCGTGTTTCCTCACCACAGCTTTAGTCTCGTCGTGGTGGCTGTGTGCAGCAGCATGGAGGTCATGCTCATCGACGGTGTGGAACCCGTCACTGTGAGAACGGTCCATGATTTTCTCCTCTTCTGCACAAAGGTAGTTTTTGGGAGGGGATTCTTGTTGGCCTTCTAAATCTGTCAGTTCAGTTTCATTAAGTCGATCTTCTGAAACAACCGAGTCGTCAGTTCCTGTATTTGCAATAGCAAAGGATAAGCTTTATCAACAAGTAAATGAACACATATTTGCTATTTTAAACCCAGCGAGAATAGCATTGTAAGGAACTTTCTTAAGTGAATGTCTTTTAAAATTCACTAAGTAAATAAGCATATAAAAACAAATAAAGTTAACGCACATGAGCACACACGCACACAAAACAAAGATGCCCCCAATGATGGAGGGAACTCAGAGCAAGAGCAGGCAAAGTGAGGAGAGAATTTGGAAACGTGGGAGATACTGGGGAACTAGAGGAGTGCATCAAAGGAGTGAAAAGTTACTGTTGCATGTACCAGTGACAAAGGAACCCCTAACTTTTCAGAGAAAGGACAATCCTTAAAGTTTACCCACTGTAACCTCTTACCATGTAAGAAAACAAAGACAAAATTTAAATAACTTTCATCTTTCAATGACCCACCTATTTGACAATACTACTCAGATCATTACTAGAATGAAGTTCAGAAACTCGTAACAACATTACTAAGTTTTTTTTTCCCTTAAATTAAGGTTGCCTCTTAGCTAGTTTTTAAAAGTCATGGATTACGTGACAAAGATCCTAATACTTCCCCAATTGTATTTTTGGGCCAGAGGATACAGTTCAGGTCTGAACTGCCTCTTTTCTGAAGAAAATCACTGACACACTCAGGGGAAACACCAGTTCAAACACAAAGGGAAAATAAGTAAAAACTTTGTTTCCCTGAAAATTGTAAGCTACCTTACTACATCTACCAGGCGCCTGACCAGATGGACGGACGAGCAGAAACTGGAAGTCCAGAGACCGCCCCCTGGTCAGTGCAAAGGCTGACTCTCCTTTGTGCGTGGGAAACCAGTCGTATGTGGAGGGCACAAAGATCTAATCTACCATTCATAAAGCCTTTTTTGTTTGTTTCATTCTTCGTTTTTCTGTAAAGTACAAGTACAATATGTTTTTTGCCCACTAATATAATTAATTGGTCCCACATTCCAGTATAAATTAGGCTGAAATGAACAAAAAAAATCTAACAAAATCACAATGAAGACACTCACATTTAAGAAAATTCAAGTTAGAAACTAAAATTAGGGAAGCTACGAGGGGAAAAAATGTCAAACAACACAGAGTTTAGAAGCAATATTTCAATTTTTATGTTTTAAAAGTTTCTCTTTAGTCAGAAATGGTGTCTACCGGCAAGAGGCTTGAGCTGAAGCCAGTCAGCATCTGGTGTGTTGTTTAACTTATGGTCTGAAAGCTTCTTTCCAATAGTCGATTCTTCTGTGCTCTGCTTCATAAACCATTTCTGTTTCCCCTGGGAAAAAAACCTGGTATTAGAATCAAATCTGCAGCCACAAATAGCAACAATATTTACTCATTAACTTCTGTAGGATTAACTGGTAGCAATTTTATACATAAATTATTTAGTAAAGAAGTGAGAAAAAAAATTTAGTAGTTAATAAAAGGAGTTTAACCACATGAAAAATCCAACTATATTTGTAAATTGTTTTTATTTTTTTTTATGAATGCTCAACTAAAAGGTTCAAGTTCATCTAATTCAAAGTTAAGAATAGGATAGCCCTAACTGGTGTGGCTCAGTGGGCTGGGCGCCGTCCTGTGAACCAAAAGGTCACCAGTTTGATTCCAGGTCAGGACACATGTCTGGTTTGCAAGCCAGGTCCCCAGTTGGGGGAGTGCAGGAGGTAATAGATCCATGTCTCTCTCTCACATCCATGTTTCCCTCCTTCTCTCCCTTACTTCCCTCTCCCCAAAAATTAATAAATAAAATCTTAAAAAAAAAGAATAGGATACAGAGTACAGTATTATTAAACGCAACTCAAATGAAATGTGTGAAATACATGTACTGTAATCTCTCTTATCTAATAGTGTGTGGGAATAGGAATTTCCAAAAACTATTCCTTTGAATTTTATTCTGTGATTAATGCAGCTATCTAAAATTTCCCTACTTGTGACATAATGAACAGTAAAACTTGAGTTAAAATATCAAATTTTCAGTTAATGTCTATGAGCCTTTGTTAAATTTATTAAACATAATACTTATCTGTAAAATGAAAATGATTACAAGAATTAAATGAGGTAATGTATGAAGGTGAACTGTAAGTAACTGATCCTAAGCTTTGCAATAAAGACAAGTTTTGTTTCTGATCTAATCTGTTCACAATTATTAATAAATTCTAATTATTGTATTTCATTGTTTAAGTCTGAATTTTCCTATCATCTCATAATAGCCTTCTTTCTTCTTTTATCAATGTAACTACCACTAACAACTCTTCCAGCTTGAAGTTCTAATCTATGTTAACTTAAGAGAACAAATAATCGAGTATGTTGGAATGGCATGAAAGCAAAAGGCTGTATTCTCTGGGAGATGCTTACTGATCCGCAGAGCATTTTCTTGTAGCTGGTTTTGCTTACAGGCTGTAACTATGTTTCAGATGTTTAAGCCTGCTAGCTGCTGCACAAGCAAGCCTGGCACGGCTACTTGTGTGTTAGAGCCTTCAGAGACAGCCACCGTCACTTTCTCCCCTCGCCGTCTGGGCATTCTTCTCCACCCGCAAGAGTGTAAAGTCTATCCTCTGCCCTTGAATTTTGGCCGGCCTTTTGATTTGCCCTCACCAATCGAATGTGACAGAAGAGATGTTGTGCCAGTTCTGGGACTAGTCCGAAACAGGCCTGGCACCTTTTGCTGTTGCTCACAGAAGCTGGCCACTCTGCCATGAAGCAGCTCAGTCTAGACTTGATGAGAGGCCATGTGGAAGAGTACCAAGATGCAGGCATACAGACATAGAGTGAAGCATCTGTTGGACCTTCAGCCCTGCCCTGCCCTGGCTGGCCGAGTTTGCATGTAGTTGAGAGTGACTCTGGCTGACACCAAGTGAAGCAAAAAAACCTGCCCAGCTGAATTTTGCTTAAATCCCTGACAGAACTAAGAGAAATAATAAATTACAAGCCATAAAGTTTTGAGTTGTTCTGCTTCATAGCAATAGATGGCAGAAACAGGAAAAATAGAAAATGTTCAACAGAAAATAATATGGAGACATTCTAAGAGAAAAGAAACAACAATCACAGTTAATGAAGAAAAAAGAGGAAGAAGGAGCCAACGATAGTACAAAAGTCAATGAGAGGGTGATGGAAAGTGAAGAAAACGAGAACACCAGCTGGGATTTTGTTTAATTGCTTTGGTCCCAATTGGCCACTTGCCTAAAAACTTGCCACACCACTGCCCTGAAAGCCTCAGTCTTGCTGGAACTGGTCATCATCTGGTGTATTCAACCAATGCTCTGAAAGCTTCCTTCCAGTATCCGATAATCAAATGTCTGTTCTAGTCAAGTGGCACTAATCTCCATTCTTCAAAAAAATGCCCACACTTTTTCATTTTAGATTATTTCTGGTCCTATTTATCATAAAGGAGATGTGCTGATTTGTCTGCCTAGATTCCTTTCTTTGATATAAGTAAAGAATCCCTTATTATTAGATTTGCAATACCCCTCCTACCAAAGGTATTCCCTTTAGGTTTTTATGTTCCACAATTTCAAATCTACAAAAAAAGCTACCGTATTCTAGGGACTCTGTTCACCTATATTAGTTTAGTTTACGAAAATAAATGTGTTTAATTTTGCTGGTAAATTTAGGTTCAAAATGAGATCAAAATTATAAAAAAAGAAAACATTTTGCACATATCTGTAAATTATACAGTCCCTAATAACTTATACATATTAAATACTTAATATCTGCTACTTCAATGTTGATATACACAACTGAAGAAAATTAGGGCTTCATTGTAATTTCAAAAGTTATTCATATACTTTGCAATATGTAACTTTGTTTTAGTTAGGTACTCAAGAGATGGACTCTGAATTCTCATATTTAATACATCTAATCAGATACCAAGTCTTCTTATTGATTCTTTCATTTAACAGTTCACTTAATCACCTCCTCTTCCCCACTCCTTATGCCATGCCTTTGTTCAAGCCCACGTCACTTTTTCTGAATGACTTGACAGGAATCTTTCTCGCTGACATACTTTCTCCAGCCACTCTATCTTGTCATCCATCCCTCCTACCACATTCTGCTCTTCACCCACACACATGACCTTCCACACAACCCTTTACAAACCAAACACTATTAAACCTCCTTCACAGCTCCTTTCACCACTCCTCAGGTAATTCTTCCCTGGGCACACCATCCTGATCGTTCCTCCTTTGGAGATGACTAAATATGGTGGTGTCCTGACAAAAATATGGCACTTAAAATTAAACACACTACTTGGAATATAATATAAAAATAAGAAGTAGGATTTATTTCCCATAGGTTTAGATAGCAACCGGAAATCATGAGGAATGAATCAGAGTTTCACAGCTAGTTTGTGGCTGAGCAAGGACTAGAATCACTTCCCCTGAATCCCAGTTCAGAGCTCTATTATAAATTATTTATTTTGCCTCAAGGAGAAATATACAAAACGCATACATACACAAAAATATATGTATATAAAAATAGTATCATAAGTGTGGACTCTGTATATTATGATCACGACTACCTAATGTTCCTGAAGAAAAAGATGCTTTTTCTTTTTTTGAGTATTTGTAGTTAACTAACAAAATATAAGAATTTTTTAACCCATTTTTGTGGAAAGGTACCTAAAAATGTTCTCTAGATTTACTTACTTAAAGAGCATATACTGTAGATAATCAGTATTAGTATCACAAACATGTTAGTGAAATATATTCAAAAATCTAAATTCTTGTTACCTCTAGTATTTCTACCACTGACAAAACTTTTCTGATAAAGTAATGCTGTCTGAAAACATTTTCATTAAAATACATGACAACAGAAGCCACTTATACTTGAAAATATTACCTAAGACTGAATAAACTTCTATTTATATGTTTTTGCATTTCTATAAGCATAAATTGACCAATAGCTT
The DNA here is from genome assembly GCA_004026765.1 of Micronycteris hirsuta. Classification (NCBI taxonomy): domain Eukaryota; kingdom Metazoa; phylum Chordata; class Mammalia; order Chiroptera; family Phyllostomidae; genus Micronycteris; species Micronycteris hirsuta. The sequence goes on from PVJI01013597.1 coordinate 27,953, forward strand.
TTTCCATCCTACTTAAATCAATTAGGTGAGATGTGACACAAATGCTCTAGACTGAGGCTGCTATCTCTTCATTACAAATGCCAAAATAAATGTAAAAAAAAAAATGGCCAAGATCAAAGCCATTTATTCCTGAAGATACTCTATTAGAAGATAGAGATTTAACATACAACAATAACATAATTAAGCATATGGCCAGAAAATAATGGTCTTTGTTTTGAGTTTTGCATCTCAGAAAATGAAATAAACAATTCAAAAGTACTTACTCTTTGCTGTTTGTAGTGCTTAAACATTCTAAGGCAGTGTTCAATGATAAATAACAAGTAAATGCCTCCTAGAGCGACAAGACCTTTCAGCACAGCATCATACTCTTCCAAAAACTTCTTGGATTCGTGTCCATGAGAATGGCCGTGCCCATGTGCATGCTGATGACTGTGATCGTGTCCACCCTGAGACTATTATTAACAAGAAGAAAAACTTCTGAACAAGTAATTCAAATGCCATTTTAAGTTCTGAGATTTTAATCTCCTAGATGATACAGAAAAAAATACTTTTGAATTTTGGAAGTGGTGCTTAAGTATTATCTCACTTACAATAAGTAGTCTTCCACTTAATTTTGCTATATTCAGTGGCCTGGAAAATACTATTGTACATTTCATGGTCACTCTAAAACAAAGACCCCAAACTCAAAAGCCTATAGGGATGAAGTTACACGCTACGGTGAGAGAACCAAGTCAGCAGTAGCTAACAGGAGTGATGGGTCCTTTGTAAATTTAAGTGAATGAGACCCAGATAAATGCCTAATATTTAGTAAAACTAAAACTAATTCTCCAGCAGGTGATCACTTATGACTCCCTGTAATCTAACTTTTTCTTAAACTGATTATACAAATGTGTATCCTGAAATAATGCCTAATTTTCTATATTTTAAAACTTTAGCACAAATAAACGTATATGTGGAAATAAAGTTATTTTTAATTGTGAAATGTGTAAGTTTTGTAATATTAACCCTAGAGAGCTTTAAATATTAGAACTATTCTTAAGTATTTTCCTTGCTTATAAGACTTGTTGTCTTTCCCTATTTGCTAGTGATCAACAAGAGGTTCCTGAATTTCCCAAAGGAAGTAAGCCCATTCAAAAAGGTACTAACTTTATTTAATTAATGTTTCTTGAGAAAAATGTAAGTTAAACAGCACTGAAACTTTGTTTTCACTTCAACTGTTCTCATTAGGCCCAGTTGTGAAATAGACTGTTGCTATTCCTGATGGCTGGTAGCAAGGCAAGTGAAGGGGTGGAAATAAAGGGGAAAACAAGTAAATAAAATACAATATAATGACTGAATTTAAAAAACTTATATTCAATTTTAAGAGTAGTTAATTAATTTTTTTAAAGACATGCCATACATTCTTCTAGATGCTAGATCTGGAATTCTCAACCACGAGTGTAGAAGGAGAGAAGTGATATACATAACAAACAAATACAACTTTGTGTCCCAAATACTTCAGGAGGGAGGCAGTGAGAACATAAAAAAAATTCAAACCTGTTTTTTTGGAATAAAAAAGTCCCAATATTTTCATAATGTGACGTAAAAACAATTAACAATAGATCAAATAATCTTAACTGGCAACAGATAGATAGTAAAAAGTATATTCAAGGCACTGAAAATTTGGGCTTACGATCACATCATTAGAAGTGTACCCAAATGTTAGAAAACAAGTGGCAGGCCAGGGGAAAAGATAAATGGCCCAGTTTGTAAAGAGCTAAATGCCTACAATAGCTGAGCTGGTCTATCTATTCCTGCTCCAATAAAGATGCCTGTGGCACACTGGCTATACAAGTACATACAATCATTGTAAGATCCCTCATATGCCCTGGCTGGTGCGGCTCAGTGGACTGAGCACCGGCCTGCACGAACCACAGGGTCGCCGGTTGGACTTCCAGTCAGGGCACCTGCCCGGGTTTTGACCAGGTCCCCAGTTGGGGGTGCGCGAGCGGCAACCACACATTGATGTTTCTCTCCCTCTCTTTCTCCCTTCCTTTCCCTCTTTTTAAAAATAAATAAAATCTTAAAAAAAAAAAAAGATTTATTTATTTTTAGAGAGGGGAGGGATGGAGACTGAGAGGGAGAGAAACATCAGTGCGTGGTTGCCTCTCGTGCACCCCCAACTGGGGACCTGGCCAAAACCCGGGCAGGTGCCCTGACTGGGAGTCGAACCGGCGACCCTGTGGTTCGTGCAGGCCGGTGCTCAGTTCACTGAGCCGCACCAGCCAGGGCAATAAATAAAATCTTTAAAAAAATAAAAAGATCACTTATACATTTCTTCTAAAGGCTTTCTTGATACACTTACAGAAAAAAAAAAAATCACTTGTTGATTTTTTTAATTATTTATTTTCAGAACTGCCAATAGAGCAAGATTTTTCTTCTGTTTTTAAGTTAGCTTCACTGAGGCATAACTGGACTATAAAATTGTAAGATATTTAAAGTGTGCTTTGTGGTGATTTGATATGTATCCATTATGACAGGTGAACATAAAACTGACATTACCAGTTTTTTTGTTATTTTAAAACCTAATGATTCAGTTTATTTCAAAAGTACTGCTATTGAAACTGTTCAAATGGGAACAAATACTTTATCCTATGAAGCTAACAAAATAGCATGAATACTAGATTGTGCTACAGCTTGCCAATGAAAGACACTTTTAGCTTAAATATTTTAATTTTTTTAAAGCTTGAAAAGATTTCTTACATGGGGCAGTAGATGGAGAAGGGCGTCGCCACTCATTGTTCCCACAGCCAGAGCAACAAGGAATGTGAGAAGGAATTTGAAGCATCCTTGGTTAATGATGGGCACCAAGATCACGCCTAGCAAGGAAAGCAGGCTAATGACGGTGATGGAAATGATGCCACAGATCCATGCTGCAGGAACGAAATTAACATCAACATTAGTATGACAAAATAAGCCAACAAAGTTCCCAAGAAAAATAAACATAAGATAAATGAATCACAGACAATGGATTCTCTTACCCAGACTATGCTTTTTAAGAAACTTTGTATTTTGCACTGCTGTGTTTAAAAACAAAACAAAATAAAAAAGCCATACACTAATTTGAATACTTAAAAAAGGAATGAAGAAACTCAGAACAAATTATAAACAGTATCTTCAGTGGTCCGCCTTACCAAAAAGGACTTAAAATGACTTAAGACTGTGATTCACTCAATATCCACACTGTAAATTAAATTTTATCAATTCTAAAGGCACAGCTACAGCAATAAAACTTTAAAGAATATAATTATAAACCTCTCCTGTGAGCTTTAAAGGAAGCCAAATATCTAAAGCACTGTAATTTTTGTAAATCTTCCTAATACAAAGCTTAAGAAAGTACATTTCAGCCCCAAATGGAAATATATTCACATGGCATACAAAAGAGCCTTATTACTGGTAGCTTTATTGTATTTCACTTCTAATGTTTACATCACTCAGTGATGTAAAAGGATAATTCTGCACATGCTCTGAAGGATAATTCAGTTGTTTTCCTCAACATCCTCTCTCCTCCACAGCCAGTTGCAAACTCCTTCCTGGGACTCAGCTTTCTGTACAATTTACTACTTTAAGAAAAAAACCTCACATTTTATAATTAGTAATATTTATTTTTAAGCTTAAATAAAAGGCATTGTAATTTCCTAGGTGTTGAAAAATGCAATTTGGGTAATAAAATTCTTCTGATTTTTAATCAAATTATTGTGCTTTTTCGATCATAATTTATTTGGTGTAGAGCAAAACCAAAACAAACAAAATCATAAAGGCATCTTTTATAAAACTTACACCAAACTAACAATATGCAAACTATTAAGTATAACTAGCAAATGTTTTCTTTATTTGTACCCAAGATACCAAATGCAATTAAAAAAAAGCAAAACCTCTAAATAAATGTCTGAAACAAGCTTCACTTATTCTACAAATTGGGTCGTTTAAAATGTTAAAGGTCTTCAAGCTTAGTTATTCACCAACTCCCTTTCTCATTATCTAGAGAGAAAATGCATTCTTTTAAAAAGAAGAACTCATCTGTGGAAACTTTCTAATTAACTTGGTTCAAAGCATGTGCAGGATGGCAGTTTTCTACACTGTTTCAGCATTTTAATTGGCAGAAAATGCTTAGCGACCTGCTCACAAACCCCCTTGGTAATTAAGCTAGGGTCAACCCTACGACTAAATGAGCCGATCTTGTGAAACAAACAATTTCTACAATACACAGTATATAACATACTTGGTTTACAGCACTCTTTGAACAGTTAATGAGGTAGTAGCTGTGTCACTACGGGAGATTTACACAGAACAAGTTAACCTTTCTCAATGGTGCGGCAGTCATTAAAAATAATTTCTAGCAGGGCTTCCTCTCTAACAATTACTAACATCTATCGGGACATAATTCAATCTTCATTTCTGACAATGCTACTAACCACCTGCAAACAATATTTAATATATCATCAATAATCAATAATCCATAAGTAATCAATATTTACTATTAGTAATATATTTGTCTTCAAGTTTTTCAGACTGAATTGTAATTTTCAATTACTATAGTCAAGCATCTGTCAACAGTTTATAAACTAGATTATGCCAGTATTACAACATAGAAACTCCTACGTCATAATCCACAGTTGATGTGACAGCAAAGATGTAGAATTTTTCGAGGCTTTAAAGATAGAAAAGGCTATTAATCTTAACTCTTGATGTGACAATCTCATGTCTTCATTTTTCCCTGTAACAAACAGACGAATTCTATTTTTAATTAAGTTAAGTAATCTCAGGCCTAGCTTCCCTTTCTCTCCTGTCACAATGAGAATTTAGAAGCACCTGCAAATGACTGTAACTCTCAAAATATTTACTCATCTACAAAGATCAGTGCGCAGGAAGCCAGCAAAGGGAACATACTTTTTCTATCCAAAGATCAGCACTCAAATCTGAGGTGTGGACTCACTTTCTCTCCCTTTACTGATCATACCAGACTGAACCTAGCCTGTCTACCTAAAAGACTATTCTTGTATTTTTCCTTACTAATCTAAAATTACAGCAATAATTATATACCAATATTTACCTCTATACCACTTTCCTATGTCTGCATTATACTTAGCGGTGTTTTAACAGATAACTAAATATATGTAACTATCTCCCTGTCACATTCTAGCAAAGAGCTTTTTAAGCAGGAAGCAGTCCAACATAGCATAGGTTAAGAACATAGAGATTACATTCATAGGCTTTTATTTTTCATTTCAAAAAATATTTTTTTTCAATTCATTGGGGTTATATTGGTTAATAAAATTATATAAGTTTCAAGTGTACGATTCTGTAATACATCATGTGTGTTCACCACCCAAAGTCTAGTCTCCTTCCATCACCACTTATCCCCCCACACCCTCTTCTTCCTGCCTCCAACCCCCGTGCCCTCTGGCAATCACCATACTGATGCCTATTATCTATGAGGGTTTTTTTAGCTTAATCCCTTCACCTATTTTCACCCAGCCACCCAACCCCACCCCTCCCCTCTGACAGCCGTCAGTCATTTCTCAGTATCTATGAGTCAATTTGTTTGTTATTTTGTGCATTAGATTCCATATATAAGTGAAATCACATGGTATTTATTTTTCTCTGACTGGCTTACTTCACTTAGCACAATACTCTCCAGGCCTATCCATACTGTCAAAAAAGATAAGATGTCCTTCTTTCTTATAGCTGAGTAGTGTTCTGTTGTGTAAATGTGCCACAGCTTTTGTATCCACTCCTCTACCAATGGGCCCTCGGGCTGAGTCCAAATCTTGGCGATTGTCAGTAGGACTGCAATGAACATAGGAGTGCATGTATTGTTTCGCATCAGTGTTTTTGGGTTTTTCAGATATATTACCAGAAGTGGAACTGCTAGGTCATAATGCAGTTCCAGCTTTATTTTTTTGAGGAAACTCTACTGTTTTTCATAGTGGCTGCACCAATCTGCATTCCCAGTAATAGTGCACGAGGGTTCCCTTTTCTCCACAACCTCACCAGTGCTTGTTGTTTGTTGATTTATTGATGACAGCCATTCTGACAGATGTGATATGATATCTCATTGAGGTTTAAATTTGCATTTTTCTGATGATTAATGACGCTGAGTGTCTTTTCATATCTCTATTGGCCATCTGTATGTCCTCTTTGGAGAAATGTCTATTCAGGTCCTTTGCCCATTTTTTTTTTTCCGAACACTTTTTTAAAAAGTTAAAAAATTTTTTTCTTTATTCTTATTGTTGACACTATTGCAGATATCCCCATTTCTGCTCCCCTTTGCCCGCCTCCACTCAGCCCCTTCCCTCTGGCCATCAATTGGACTGTTTGTTTTTTTTGGTGTTTGTTATTTGAGCTCTTAATAAACTTTGGATATTAACCCCTAATCAGACATAGCATTGGCGAATATGTCCTCCCAGTCAATGGGCTGCCTTTCTATTTTGTTGACAGTTTCCTTTGTTGCACAAAAACTCTTTAGTTTGATGTAGTCCCACTTGTTTTTCCTTTCTTTCCCTTGCCCGAAGATGTACCAAAAAAAATACTGCCATGAGAAATGTCTGAGATTTTACTGCATATTTTTTCCCTTTATGATCACTACGGTCTGGAGTCTTACATTTAAGTCTTTTTTTTACTTTATTTTTATTGTTTACACTATTACAGATATCCCCACCCCCCCAACCTCCCCAAATCCTTCACCCCCTCTTCCCATCTACATTTAAGTCTTTAATCAATTTTGAGTTTATTCTGGTGTCCATGTAAGGACGTGGTCTACTTTCATTTTTTTGCATGTACCTGCACAAATTTCCCAACACCATTTATTGAATAGATTGTCCTTACCCCATTACATGTTCTTATTTCCTCTCTTATATATTAATTGACCGTAAAGGTGTCAGTTTATTTCTGGATTCTCTATTCTGTACCATTGATCTATTGATCTGTTGGTCTGTTTTTATGCCAGTATCATGCCTTTCTGATTACTATGGCCTGTAGTATATAGTTTGATATCAAGTAGCGTGATACCTCCAACTTTGTTCTCCTTTCTTGAGGCTGCTGAGGCTATTTGGAGTCTTTTGTGGTTACACATACATTTTTAGAATATTTGTTCTAGTTCTATAAAAATTCGATTGGCATTTTGATAGGAATTACTTTAAATCCATGGATTGCTTGGTAGTATGGACATTTTAATAATGTTAAGTCTTCCTATGCATGAACATGTTATATGCTTCCACTTATTTGTAACTTCTTCAATTCTTTCTTCAGTATCTTAAAATTTTCTGAGTAAAGGTCCTACCTCCTTGGCTAAATTTATTCCTAAATACCTTATTTATTTTTTGTTGAATTGTAAACAGGACTGTTTTCTCAGTTTCTCTTTCTGATAGTTCCTAGGCTTCTATACAGACAATACTCTAGTTCCTATTAGGCTCTGCTCCCTGGCAGCTATGTGACATTATGAAAGTTACTTGACTTCTCAAAGCCTCCTTTCCTCAGCAAATAGAAGTTAATAAAAGTGCCTACCTCATGGGTTTAACAATTAGATGACGCATATTAAACACTTGTAAAAGTGTTCAGAATAGCACAGGGTAAGGTTCCGATAAACATAGGCTATCATGAGTAATTTATCTATTCTCAAGTTACTTTCCTATTGCAAAGAAATTAACCAAGAATAGGCAGCACCTAAAAGACTTACTTTGTTATACATTGAGAGCATCTTGTTTGTACTTTTTCAAGCTTTAGGGAATATCTCTATCCCAAGTAAACCTCACATACTGAAATATGATATTTTTAAACCTTATTACTACACTAAGAAAAAAATTGTAATTCTGTCCTTTTGATTTTATCTCAGAATTCTGTTTTTACCTCCTATTTGTACATATCAAGTTAATCATTTTAATGACTATGCAATGGCACCACTATATCTTGGGCATTTCAACCAGGACTGTGTTCATCATAATTTTGCACATGATGAAGTTCATGGAAATCCGACTCACAGAATATTATCTACCCAAGTTCATTAGGCTGTTGGCATATTCATAAGATGATTTTCAAAGACTTGTTTTCAACAAGTGTCTTTCCTGAGTTATAACTGAACACTTATAGGCTAATCTTAAGCAATCCATTCATTCAATCAATATACAAGTGCTTACTTTTTGTCCAAAGTACCCTTTATCTTCGGCAATATGGGTGCTGAGATGAAAGAGTTCCTTTAAGCAAGAGAAGTCACCAAAACAGAGAGTTGATACAACTATTAAATACTATGTACTATGATGAAAATATCCACAGGGTGTCAAGAAAGGAGATTTAATTAATCCTAGGATGAGCAGTAAATTATCCCAGGGAGGCTAATCCTTGAGCTGAAATTTTGAGGAATCGTACTAGTCAGTCAGGTAGAGAGGTTTAGAATGTGAACAGGCTGCGAAGAATGAGGAAGAAACAACATAACCTATTATCAGAAGTTTGCTACGGTTAGAGCGAAGAAGAAATGAAGGAATGATGGGGGATAAGAATGGAAGATAGGTAGGCAGGCTTTGTATTCCAGAAATCCTGACTGGCCGAGTAAAGGGCTCTGAACTTTGAACAATACAGCACAATGTAGTTTCCTAAAAATCTGAGGAAAAATATAACACATGACATCAAATTCATATTATTGCTTACAATATATAAAAGATAAATAAAAATATTTATTTATTGAAAATAAAAATGAAAAATGTAGTGTAAAGATATATGGCAACAATCACCAAGATGATACCATTAACTAAATTTGGAAGATAATGGCATAGTGATTAACTCCCTAGAGGATTTATCAGACATCAGCTTTAGGGTTTGTGGGCTCTATCACACGTTAGGTCAGGAATTTTGGTTAAGTTTCTAAACTTTTCTGTACCCCAGCTTCCTTACCTTTAAGAATCATTTAATAGCTCCCTCATATAGTAATTTAATAGATTACTATTAAAATTTAATGAAAAGAAAAAAGCTTGTATAACACTTAGCACATGGATAACAAATTAGTTCAACTTCCTAAACTTGAATCCAAGCATTATCACTCACTGGTCTGAGACTTTGGCAAAGTAACTAGGATAACATTCTCCACCTCATAGGACTGTTCTGAGGAGTCAATGAACTGAGTTTAGAAAAGTGCCTGCTATTTGTAGTTGCTAACATATAAAGTAAAAATATTATGTTAGCTATCACTACAAAGAAAGAACTTGTCAGAGAATCTCATTTGCAATTTAGAAAGACAAATCTAGCTTAAATGCTAAAGATGATGAAGTACAAGGCGGGCAAGAACATAGACAGGAAAGGTTACAAAGTTATTTCAACAATTCAATAAAAAACCAAGAAGGACCTGAACTCAAGTTATGACACAGTCAGTAGAGTTAGGAGATACTGAAGAGAAGACTTGACAACTGACTATACAAGGAAAAAAGGAAACAAACACTTGAGAGAAAAAAGTCAAAGATTTTCAGATTATCAAAAGCATGGATTTTAATGGCCTGGGATTCAATAAAAGATACAAATTGTGTGTGGAGTAAAGTTTGGAAATACTAAGTGTGAGTTATCTGTGAACATCAAAGTAGAAAGAACTATTTAGTCTCTAGATAGGAAAAAAGGGCCTAGAAAAGTTTTTAAATAGTTTTGGTTTTACCTTAGTTGAGCTCTCTAGAAATGCCCATGCTGAAGTTCATATGCCAAATACTGGTCTTTCTGAGACATTCCTAGGGTTTAGCCACACTGGCTTCCCTTTACACTTCCTTAAAAACTTAATAATCTTGCTTTTCACCAGAGCCCCTCGAACCCCGCTAAATATTGGGCAATTAGAACACCAAATAACTTTAATTAGGGGCCCTGTTACTTACATTTGCCCATCAAGAAAGATCCATTTGTCACAAACCTGTATATCCTTTTAAATCTAGTTCTCTAACAAAGCATTCAACCATCCATAAATACCAGAAGAGGTAAGTAAATTGTACTGTGTCTTCTCCTTATCTTTTTTAAACACATATTAAAACATATTAAAAGACACTAAAAGGAAGGCAATAAGCTGAAATTACCTTCTAATTCAACTACATAAAAAAAAGTAGTATAGAAACAATTCTGAGGACAAAAAACTTAAATCTTTCTTACCTGATGCCCCTATATTTGCCTTATCTTCAGGAACTGTATTTTTATCCTTACTTAAATCTTCAACTACAAGTTTGTCAAAATGCTCAATACAAAGTCTGCTGTCAATCTGGTACAACAATGCAGGGCAAAGATATGTAAACAGATCAGCTGAGATGGGCGAGTCGGCACCGTGACCATAGTGTTTCAACAACTGGGTGACATTCAAGCACTGCAAGGAAATTGATAAAACAAATTAAGTAAAAGAGTATTTTAAGAGGATTATGCAGAAAAAGTACTGTATAAAGAAAATATTCTAATCAGTATTTGGAAATAATTTATAATACATAGATATCTGTTAGAAGTAAAGCTTTTGGATAGAAATTTATGATGGGGATACATTCGACTTGTTACCCAAGACTTTTTATGGATTTATACCACTTTTCCACTCTAACACATGAGAGATAATGACCTCTGGCCATCGATAACAGAGATTCAAACTACATTCCCAAGATTCTTAGAGTGAGGAACAAAATCACTTCTCTAGTCAAAGTGTATTTATCACTCGAGTCAGCCTTGTAAAACAATGTTAAATAAACTTAACGTACTTTAATAACTTTATATTATACTATAATATAGGCTTTTTCAATGCCTAAGGCACCCCAAAAGAATATTATATTGGGGAATTCTAACCCAACGCTAAAACTGGAAGATGAAAAAAAAGGCAGCTTCATCCACTGGTTCTTTTTAAGTGCAAAACAAAACAAAGCAAAGCGGGAAACAGCGTAATCCAGTTTGAGTCCATCATATAGCAAACAAATATTTAAAATTATAGCAAAAAAGACGGTACTGCCTCTTTTCCATACATACCCACTAAGGTAGCATGCTTGTTTATTGACTTGCTATCTCATTATATGAATTTATCTATGTACAAAAAACAAAGTCAGGACATACATACAAACAAAAAAATATGACCCTCCTCAGGTTTTAACATAAGGTACTACCTCATCTAATGCATACAATATTTCCATAAACCCTCAGAAAATTCCCAATATGCATCAGGGTCTGATGATTCAGACCCTACAAGTTTGACACAAAGAATAAACATTAATGATATTGTCCAGTTATTAACAAAAAATTCTAGAATATCATCCATAGTAATAAATGAACATATTTCTTTAAAAGTATACTAAGATTTTAAAATATGAGTTATATTAAAATCAGTGTTTATGCTGCTAAAAACCAAGTACCTGATGATTTCTCCAGGGAAGAAGCACCAAGATATTTACTTAGATGTAAAACACACTTCAATAATAGAGACATACACAGCAAAGGGTGAAGTCACATTCCACATTAGATGGTGCTTTCATACATATGAATAACAAATTCAACAATTTTTTAAAACTTGAGTGATAAAAATTAGAATAAACAAAGGTGTTAATATATCTTTAATGAAACAAAAATAAATGTGTCTAAGATGAATAGTTCAAAAAAACTAAGAAGGAACCAATCAAATGTGAAAGTACTCAAAAAAATCATGAAAATTTAGAAGAAAACCACAATCACCCCACTGCTATTAGTTTCCTATTATATCTTTTTGCATTCAGCCTAAATTTGTCAAAGGCATGAAAAAAAAAAACTATATTATGAGTCAGTAGACCATATCATAAAGTGATATAGAGAAAAAAAGCTACCATATTTACAAAATACCTGACACAGAGCTATATTATTGACTGTGAACCAATTTATAATTAATTCAACAACTTAATAATTTTGAATAAGAAACTGTCAAGTCACTTCCCCAGAGGAAAAACTGACTAGAGTACCTGGAAACCAGTTAATAGTAACAACATGAAAACTAACTTGGGAAGTCTAAAAAAGTCATAAGCAAGACAGTAAAATAAAGAATGAATTACAAGGGTATAATTTCTAACAACCTTCAAACATTTAGATTTTAAGAACCCTAATTTGAGAACAAAGAATGCAAGGGAAAATCCAGATACAGATCTTTAATCTGATTTTAATTCTTTGATGTATTTATTTTACATTACCTAGAAATTTTGCATTACCTAGAAATAAGTTTGCATATGATCAACTATTCCACTGTTACTTGTCTTTTTACCTAAAATGCTCCCCAATTACCTGAGAATTATGGAGCAACCACCTTTTTATACTGACCTCATGTTGACGGTCATCTTCATTATGATCTTTGTGACTTGCAGCTGAATAAATTGCACTTTTTTTAACATGTGGTGCTTCTCGCTTGCTAGCATGTCGAAGTTCATCTTCATTATCAGGATCAGGATCTTGGTGTCCATGACCAGGATCATGACCAGTATGTTCTGGAAGATGTACGTGAGAATGACCTGGGTTATGTACACGATCCGGTTTATGAACCCGATTATGTTCATATTGTTCACCCTGGTCACGGTTAGGAGGAAAACCTGGTGTAATAACCTCCGAATTTTCATGACTCTTCTTCCCTTTTCTCTTCCTCTTTCCTTTTGGCAGCTTACTTTCCGATTGCTCCTGTGTTTTATTGGTCTCTGTTGAAGGTTCATGGCTAGGTTCTCCATGCTCACTGTGAGTAATGGAATCATTAGGAAAATGCCGAGTAGTGTTATGATCGAGGTTATGATGATGCAAACAATGGTGGTGACATAAGCGATGAATACGATCGTGTATATGTTTATCATCAGATTTGACAGACACTTCAGTTGTCTCTTTCTCTGGATCACACTTATGGTATCTTTTTGTTGATACACTGGTCACAGTTTGATTTTCTGAATTTAAATGCTTATGGGAATGCTGATGGTTGTGTGAGTGAAAATGCTTTCCCTCTTGAACTGCCAAAATATCTAAGTGAGAAACATGATCATGGCCAAGATCCTCATGATTAATCTCAACTACTTTTATCTCTCCAAGGCCCAAGTTTGTTAAAAGTTTCTCCAGACCAAAAAAGGATAATCTTCCATTTTTACCATAACGGTCAAAAAGTTTCTCAATATAGTATTTTTTTTCATTTTCAGCATCCTGCACTGAAAATTTGCTCGACTCCAACTCTGTCATTCCATGATGGTGTCTGTGATGCTCTTTGGGACCGTGCTCATGGTCTCCATGGCAGTGGTTGCAATGATGAAAAATAAATGTCAGCAAACAAATGAGGCAAAATTTTGTGTGCATATGTACCTTCATTTCTACTTTTCCTAAAGGGATTTAAAAAGAAAGGCAAGTATTAGTTTATACTTAGTCACATTCAAAATAATCATAAACTTTCCAGCAGTTGCCAATCCACTAGGCAAATGTTTTACCCCATTTCTTTCAGAGCTATTAATTGTTCTTTCTTTTTCTAATTCCATGTAAAAACAGCCCCATTTATCAAAACATCATACAGACCTTTGAAGTAACACAAACTGCTCATCCACCAAACTACTCTGACTCCCTCTTAGCACAATACTTGAAAGTGTATACATTTATATAGGAATTGCTGGCTTCCTTCCCATCTGGTCCTTTACAAAGAAGTCTGCTGATCCTGCTCTTGAGACCCTGGTCAGTGCAATAAAGCAAGATGAAATAAAGTGATAAAATGTGTAAGAGTCAAAGGAAATTAAACTGTCATTATTCACAAATAGCAGGATTGGGTACATAGAAAATCTGAAAGAATCTCTAAGAATTAATAAGTTAATTTAGTTAAGTTGCTGGATATAAGGACATTATTACCAAAAATCAACTGTATTTCTATATAGCAGCAATAATTAGAAAATAAAATTAGAAAACAGTATTATTTACAGTAACCAATAGCTAGAAATAAATCTAACAAAAGATTTGTTGGACCTTTACATAAAAACAAAAGGATTAGATATTATTGAGAGAAATGGAAGATCTATATAATGGATGACTATACCATGTTTATGATTGGATACGATGCAGATTCAATGAATCTTGATAAAAATCCCAGCAGTGTCCTGGCCAAGTAACTCAGTTGGCTAGAACGTTGTCCCCATACGCCAAGGTTGCGGGTTTGATCTCCAGTCAGGGACACACAAGAAACAACAAATGAATGCATAAATAAGTGGAGCAACCAATTGTTGTTTCTCTGTCTCTCTCTTTCTCTTTCTCACTTTCTAAAGAATCAATAAATTAAAAAAAAAAAATCCCAGAAGTAATTTTGTGAGAATTTGAGGTATTTTTTATATCTAGGTGGAAAAAGAAAGGGCCAAGAGTGGCCAAGGCACTCTTAAAGAATGAGATCAGAGCACTGACTCCACCAGTTACTGAAGACTGTGGTGTTTGGTGTAAGAACAAACAAACATACCAAAGAAACAAATAGGAGAAATAGGAAACGATTTTCTTTTCCTTGGTGGTTGGTCAACTAGATTTCCATATAGAAGAAAAAATAAATAAAATGATCCCTATCCTATTATAAAAATCAGTAACAGACGGATTTAAACCTAAATCAAAAAATGTTGAAGCAATAAAATGTTCAGAACTGTGCTGTCCAATATGGCAACCACAAGCTACATGTGGTTACTTAAATTTACACTAACTACAATTAAATTAAAAATTCAGCTTCTCAGCCACCCTACGTTTTAAATGCTCAACAGCCACACTGGATCATCGCCATCACAATGGACAGTGTGGACACAGGACACGCCCATCATTTCAGAACACTTTCTGGGCCACCTGCTTCTAGACATAGAAATATAATGTGGGTCAATTATGTAATTTTAAAGTTTTCTACAATAAACTGATGAAAGTAATATTCATGCTCTATTTTTTTATTTATATATTTTTTCCTTTTTATTGAATGTATTGAGGTGCTACTGATTAACAAAATTATACAGGTTTCAGGTGTTTATGCTCTGTTTTATTTAACCCACTATAACTAAAATATTGATTCAATATATAATTGATATAAAAATTCTTACTGAGATTTTTAGATTATTTTTTAATACTATGTCTTTGAAATTATGTATATTACATAGACAGAACATCTTAATTCAGACTAGCCATATTTCAAGTGCTTGATATCCACATGGGGCTACTAGTGGCTATTGTACTGTAAAGTGCAAACTTATTTGGGAGACTAACTTCAAGACCTTCAAGATAGGGATGTAAAAAGCATTATAAAGTACATTACATTAAAATTTAGAAATTTCTGTTCATCAAGAGGTTTCATTAAGAAACTAAAATGGTAAGTCACAATTTAGGAGACTATCAGTGTTACCAGTCAAGAATACATAAGGAATTTCCACAGATCACCTGAAGGTTGAGAGACAAGTTGGTGGAGAAATAGACAGAAAGTGTGAACATGTACTTCGTAAGACAGCTAAATTACTCAGAAGCAAATGAAGATTCTCAACCTTGGTAGTCATCGGAGAAATATAAAATAAAATCACAATTAGATACCAGTGTATACCTACAAGGATGAACAGAATATAAAAGATGTAAGTAAGTATATGGAGTCTATTGGAACCTGCATACACTGCAGATCCATTTGGCAGGATCTGACAGAAGCTGAACACAAGCACGCTCACTCACACAGCAATTCTGCTCATGGGTATATGATCACAGAAATGGCACGGGGCACCAACAGACATGAACATAAACATTTACATAATCAGTATTCATTATAGCTCAAAAACAGAAAAAAGGCCAAATGTTCATCAATAGTAGAACAAATAAATAAAACAATAATCTTACAATGAAATACTACACAGAAATGAAAATAAAATAAAATTACAGCTTCATGCATTAACAGATGAATTTTGCAAATACTAGACTGAGCAAAAAATGATAAACACTAAAGAAACCATACTGCATAATTCTATTTATATACATAAAATCAAAATTTGGTTAAACTAAACCAAGATAATGTTGACTTTTCAAAAGAAAGGTAAGGGGCAATAATTGTGATTAAAAAGTATGGTAGTGTTCTCTTTCTTGCCTTGAGTAATGGTATTGCTTTGTGATAATTCATTGCACTTATACTCTGTACTTTTCTGTACAAATAATGTATTGCAATGAAAAGATTTTAGAAATCTAATTTCCTCTAGTAAAACACTAAAAAATGTAATTATAAACAAAATTATTATAAGTCTTCTAAAAAGAAAGAGTAAGGCCATTAAAAGGAGAAATTAAAAGGCATTACTGAACTCCAGCCTGGTAGCTCAGTTGGTTACAGCGTCATCTAACATGCCAAGGTTGTGAGTTCAGTCCTTAGTCAGGGCACATCGCATACAAGAATCAACCAAAGAATGCCTAAAAAAGTGGAACAACAAATTGATGTTTTGTTTTTTAAAGACACTACTGAAGGACAGTAAAAAACTGCAAAAACTGAAATTACCACCTACACAAATAGGGTAAATAGCATAAGCTATATGAAGCCTTCCCAAGTATGTATACGAATTTAACTCAGCGTCAGTCAAAATCCTGGTACCTATTTTCAAAGAAAACTGCACAAACTTATCCAAAATTTAATATGGAAGAGCAAAAACCCAAGGACAGCCAGGATAATTCAGAAGATTAATAAGGTAATAAAGACTTTTTTAGAAAGTTACACAAATTAAAATAACATAGGCCCTGGCTGGTGTGGCTTAATGGATTGAGCACTGGCCTGTGAACCGAAAGGCCGTTGGTTCAATTCCCAGTCAGGGCACATGCTTGGGTTGTGGGCCAGGTCCCCAGTTGTGGGTGTGTAAGAGGCAACCAGTCGATGTTTCTCTCACACATCAATGTTTCTCTCCCTCTCTTTCTCCCTCCCTCACCTTGCTCTAAAAATAAATACAATCTTTTTTTTAAAAAACCCACAGAACTGGCACAAGGAGAGACAAATAGACTAGAGGAACAGAGAACAATTCAGAAAGAGAAAAAATAATATTGAATGTATAAGAATGGTTCTTCCTCGCACCATACACAAGTCAATTCCAAGAAGATTCAAAACCTAAATATGAAAAGCAAGACTCTTAACAAATTTCAGAAGAAAATACAGGAGAATGTTGTAATTTTAGGGTAGAGAAAGATTTTTTAGATAAGACATAGAAAACACAAACTTAATTTTTAAAAAATGTTTGATTAATTTAATTATGCTAAATTCTTTAAGTATTACTTTATAATAAAAAAAACACTATAAACAAAGCATACGATGATCCTTACCCTAACAGATATTTGCAATGTGTATGTATAAGCACATAAAAATCATTATCCAGGATATATGGAATGAATACACATACACACACACACACAGAACTCCAACACCGTATAGACAACTATACAAAGGATATAAACAAGACAGCTGTTTGAGAAGCAACATGATTACTAATAATTAAATTATGCACCAAAAAATTAATAGGTAAACATTAGTATCTGACAATACCAGGTGTTATGCAAAGATGTAATGAAGAGCAATAGAAACTATCTTACACTGTTGGTGGGAGTATATATTGGTACAACCATTCTAGGAAACAATTTGACATCTACTGAAGCTGAATATTAATGCACTCTATAGCCCCCAAATCCCACTTCAGTCTATCTCCTCTAGAAACTCTTGCACTTTAAGCATAGGAAACATGCAAACTCATGACTCTTTACTGTATATTTTGAATTTTTTAAAAAAATATTAACTACCTGGTAACAAGATGGTTTGGCTAAAAATAACATAATAATCAACTAAACAAACAGGAAATTCCCATATAAAAAGCAGTTAGGAAAAACGGGTGGCTCCAGAACAATTACATGATCAGAAATCCAAGCCCTCTTTCATCCTCAGATTTGTTCCCTCAGTCTCAGGAAACCTGCTGTTGCTTCAACCATTCCATCATTGCACAACCAAATCCAAAGCTGGAGCGTTTATCTTCAACCTGAACAGCTGTGTCCTCTTTCAAATCATCGCCACCGTCATTCTAATAGTTACTGCCACTGCCTCAAACCCATCCACCTGCACTCTTCCCTCTGGTTTCCTTTCTCAGCATTTGTCACTGTCACACATCTCTGATCTTGCGCCAGCCTGCGTCTGCAAGTATGGCCAGGTACAATTACCTTTCCTTTCCATGAGGTTAAAAAAAAAGAATCACAGAATATTCAGGGCAATCTTTTATAACATATTTTGATGTTGACAGCACACACTACTTCCACACCAGGGAAGTTTTCTGTCTGATTCATTTTAACCATCCTTCTACTTACTTTAAACCATCAAGGTCTTCTTAATTGTTGAACAAAGTGAAATGATTCAGTTCTGCTATTTACCAGAATCTTACAAAAGTGTAGCTCAAATGTCAAAGCTACTTTACTTTTACTAGCAAACTACCAATCTCATTATCAACCCCTTTTTATTAACAAGTTTAACAATGTCCAATATACAATGGGGGGCAAAAGTAGGTTTACAGTCGTCTGTATGGAAAATAACACAATAATTAATAAGTAATAATGCAAGAATAAACTGTGTTCCTCATACAACTGTAAACCTACTTTTGCCGCACCCTGTATAAGGAAATTACACAAATTCTTCTGCAAATATAGAGTGCTCCTGTTCTTAGGGTACAGTCCCTTTTCTCCTAAAGTTACATTCATACACCCAGACCTGGGGTAGGTTTTGTGATATATAGGCACATACAAAAATAAAAAGGGAAATATTTTAAGTTATAAATGCCAGAAAAACAAAGCAGTACATAAAAGGAAACAATTTATTACAATGGCTAAGTTGCAAATAACATTTTTAATTATAAAAATAAAACTCTAACTACTCTTGTAAACCAAAATTGCAATATAATTGTACTGAAAACCTGGGGATCAGCAAATGGGAAAGTGTATGGATAGATGGAAAGAACGCTAAGTCCTCATCTTTCATTAAACAGACAATGGCTAAAACTGAAACGAATGAAGAGGGATGGACACGCTGGAGACACAGCAGTGGAAGCAAAATCATCTTAAGGAGTTCCTTGTCTTTCCAGGCAGAAGAATATAAATGAAGAAAGGGGACTGATCGTTCTTCCTTTTCCCTAAAAACTTCGCAGAACTATTTAATTCTTTAAACTGTATTCAGGTATGACTTTGGGAAAAAAGGAACTAAAAATAAAAGTCAGCAATTATGAATCTTAAAAGAAGTTTTGGTTAAACAAAATCACATTATGGCCCGGCTGGTGTAGCTCAGTGGATTGAGCGCGGGCTGGGAACCAGAGGGTC
>PVJI01013598.1:0-47245 GCA_004026765.1 Micronycteris hirsuta
GATATTGGCCTGAAGTTTTCTTTCTTTGTTGTGTCTTTTTCTGGTTTTGGGATTAGGATGATGCTGGCTTCATAAAAAGAGTTTGGGAGTCTTCCATCATTTTGGATTTTTTGGAATAGTCTGTGAAGGATAGGTGTTAGTTCTTCCTTAAATGCTTTGTAGAATTCTCCTGTCAAACCATCTGGTCCACAGCTTTTGTGTGTTGGAAGTTTTTTGATTACTGCTTCAATTTCATCCGCTGTTATTGCTCAGTTCAGGCATTCTGTTTCTTTATTGAGTTTTGGAAGATTACATTTTTCTAAAAATTTGTCCATTTCTCCTAGGTTTTCATATTTCTTGGTATACAGTTATTCATAGTAGTGTCTACAATCCTTTGTATTTCTGTGACGTCAGTTGTAATATCTCCTCTTTCATTCTTTTGTTTAAAATTATTTTATTGTTGTTCAATTACAGTTGTCTGCATTTACCCTCCCCCCGCCCCAGGCAAACCCACCTCCCTCCCTTGCTTCCACCCTCCCCCTTGGTTTTGTCCATGTGTCCTTTATAGCAGTTCCTGAATACCCTTGTCCCCATTATCCCCTTCCCCCTCCCCTCTGGTTACTGCCAGAATGTTCTAAACTTCAATGTATCTAGTTATATTTTGTTTCTCTGGTTGTATTTTGCTTGCTTACCTCACAAGCGTCTTGGCTGTGACTGATCTGAATTCCCCGGTAGCTGATCTGGCCTCGGTGCCTTCGCTCCTGAATCCTTATATAAAACCTTTTAACATTTCATGTAGTAGAGGCTGCATGATGATGTACTCCTTGAACTTGACCTTATCTGAGAAGCACTTTATCTGCCCTTCCATTCTAAATGAAAGTTTTGCTGGATAGATTATTCTTGGTTGTAGGTCCTTTTCATGATTTGAAATATTTTTCTCCAGCCCCTTCTTGCGTGGAAGATGTCCTTTGAGAAATCCTCTGACAGTCTTATGGGAATTCCTTTGTAGGTAACTGTCTCCTTTTCTCTTGCTGCTTGCAAGATTTTTTTGTGACGTTTCCTCTGGGGCCGGGGCCTGGGAGGGAGCAATGGCAACTGCCGATCAACGCCGGTTCCCTATCTCCCTCTGCTCCCTAGTTCCCCACCGCCTTTTCTGCCACTCTCGGCCCTGCTGGTTCCCACTATCCTCTCCGGATACGCCGCAGGCCTGCGGGGTTCACCCGTTGTTTGGGGTCGTGTTTTGTTTAGGCGCTCGCAGCGTGAGTCCCTCCGGGCAAACTGCCTCTCACTCCGCTCCTCTGCTTGGTTCTGCCCCACTTACCGGCCTGGATGTACTTCCTCTCCCACTACCTGGGTGCCGGACTTCCCTTCAGTTCGTTTCTGTCCGTTCTGGTGGTTTATTTTTTGCTATTAAGTTCGTCATTTAAACTCTCTGGTTGTGCACGGCGGTGAAGTACGTCCACCTACACCGCCATCTTGGCGGAAGTCCTCTCCTCTTTCATTTCTGATTGAGTTTATTTGGGTCCTCTCTCTTTTCTTCTTGATGAGCCTGCTTAAAGGCTTGTCTATTTTGTTTATCTTTTCAAAGAACCAGCTCCTGGATTCATTGATCCTTAGAATTGTGCTTTTAGTCTCTGTATCATTTAATTCTGCTCTGATCTTGGTTATTTCCTTCCTTCTACTTGCCCTGGGTTGTCTTTGTTGTTGTTCCTCGAGTTCTTGTAGGCGTAGGGTCAGGTTGTTTGTTTGAAATGTTTCTATTTTTTTTAGATAGGCCTGTATCGCTATGAACTTCCCTCTCAGGACTGCCTTCGCTGTGTCTCATAAGTTTTGGGTTGTTGTCAGTTCATTTTCATTTGTTTCAAGGAACTTTTTGATTTCTTCCCTAATCTTGTCCTTGACCATTCATTGTTTAATAGCATGCTATTCGATCTCCATGATTTTTAGTGTTTGGGTTTTTTTTTCCTTTGGGTTGGTTTCTAATTTCAGTCCCTTGTGGTCAGAGAAAATACTTGGTGTGATTTCAATTTTCTTGAATTTGTTGAGGCTCGTTTTGTGTCCTATCATATGGTCTATTTTTGAAAATGTTCCATGTGCATTTGAAAAGAATGTGTATTTAGCTTCTTTGGGGTGAAAGGCTCTATATATATCAGTTAAGTCCATTTCTTCTAGGGCATTGTTCAATGCCACAATATCTTTGCTGATATTTTGTTTGGAAGATCTGTCCATTTTTGACAGTGGGGTGTTGAAGTCCCCTACTATAATTGTGTTGCTATCAATGTCTTTCTTGAAGTCCTCCAAGATTTTATTTATGTATTTGGGTGCTCCTGTGTTGGGCGTGTATATATTTACAATGTTTATGTCTTCTTGGTGGAATCTTCCCTTGAGTATTATGAAGTATCCTTCTGGATCTCTCTTTATGGCCCTTTTTTTGAAGTCTATTTTGTCTGATATGAGTATTGCTACCCCAGCTCTTTTTTCTTGTCTGTTTGCTTGGAAAACTTGTTTCCAGCCCTTCACTTTCAGTCTGTGTAAGTCTTTTGCCCTGAGGTGGGTCTCTTCTAGGCAGCATATGTGTGGGTCGTGCTTTCTTATCCATTCCGCTATTCTATGTCTTTTAATTGGAGCATTTAATCCATTTATGTTTAAGGTTATTATTGATAGGTACTTATTCATTGCCATTTTTTTTGTACCTGTGTTCCTATCTCTCTCTCTTTCCCTTCCTTTCCTTAAATCAGTCCCTTTAGCATCTCTTGCAGAGCTGGTTTGGTGCAGGTGTATTCTTTTAGACTTCTTTTGTCTGGGAAGCTCCTTATTTGGCCATCTATCTTGATTGAGAGCCTTGCTGGGTAGAGTAGTCTTGGTTGCAGGCCTCTGGTTCTCATTACTTGGAATATTTCTTGCCATTCTCTTCTGGCTTGGAGTGTTTCCATTGACATGTCAGCTGCTAACCTTATCAGGGCTCCCTTGTATGTTACTTCCTGTTTCTGCCTCGCTGCCTTTAAGATTCTCTCTTTGTCTTGGAATTTTGCCATTTTAATGATGATGTGTCTTGAAGTGGGCCTGTTAGGGTTACTTTTGATTGGGACTCTGTATTTCCTGGATTTGTGTGGCTTTTTCTCTCATCAGATTAGGGAAGTTTTCCATCATTACTTTTTCAAACAGGTTTTCTATCCCTTGCTCCTCTTCTTCTCCTTCTGGTATCGCTATTATACGAATATTATTACGTTTCATGTTGTCCTGCATTTCCCTTAATACCTCCTCATTCTTTCTTAGTCTCTTTTCCTGTTCTTGCTCTTTTTGGGTGTTTTTTTCTACCTTATCCTCCAGCTCGCTGATCTGATCCTCTGCCTCATTGAGCCCACTTTTGATTCCTTCTATTGTGTTCTTCAGTTCAGATATTGTATTCTTCATTTCCTCTTGGCCCTTGTGAATATTTTCTATTTCCTTTTTCATGTTGACATAGTTTGTAGTGAATTCATTATAATTTCCCTGTAGTTCCTGGTAATTTTCTGTGAGCTCATCAAGCTTCTCAAGCTTCTTGAGCTTCCTGATAACCAATGCTTTGAATTCAATATCTGATAGTTGGCTTGCCTCTATTTCATTTATCATTCTTTCTGGGGCTTCCTCCTTTCCTTTCATTTGGGGATTGTTTCTTTGTCTTCCCATTGTTTGTGAGACTCTTCTTGCTAGCCTCTGTTTCTTAAATTGATCTGTCAAGTTCTCTGGAGCAGCAAAGTTAATTTTGTGTCACTGTCTCTGTTTTTTGGGCTGACCCTTGTCTGAGTCCAACTCTATTCTCTTCACAACTCCAGGTTTTAATGTCTCACCATCCGATCTTTCAATTTCCCCTGTAATCTTGGTCGCCAATCTTCTTATATGCTGGAATAAAGCTGGGTGATTGCTCTGCTCCTCAGAAAATCGGCCAGATGTCTCACCAGTGGGCAGGAGGAAGCGAACCCCACTCCCTTCTATTCTGCCGCCATTTTCTTTCCCTGACACATTATTTTTGATCATTAAATACAGGTTGAACAAAGGAATAGTATCTCGAAAGGAACAGTTTCTTGAGTGGGGAAAAAAGGGGAGGAGGAGAAGGTGCAGCTTGGTTTGAAGGAGAATGAGGATAGCAGACATAGGCATTACCAAGCCTTATTCTTCCTTTGAAGCCATCTGTTCAACCACTTGGAAACAGACTCTGCACTCTGAACCCAGCTCAGCCAGAATTGACCCTCTACATCTTCCTTAAAATTGTGTCTACCAGAAGCGGGTGCCATCTCTACGGCCAAGTGGAAGCAGCATGGAAAAATCTTGTTTGAGGATTGTCAGCAGATATAATCCCCAGCACTTAGTGATTCACAATTGCTAGAATGTGACTGAGAAAAACGCATGATAAATTTCCTGTAAGTGTGATTCGTGAGGGTTATTGAGGGCAATCAACAAGTTATTCTGCAAGGCTTGTTCTCAGACACAACTCCAATTTTGTTTAATGAGACTTTTTCTGAAGGCTCTTAGAACACGATCTTTTATTATGTAGATAATCAGCAGAACCTGGTCATCCCTTAATGCAAGCAACTGATACCGAGAGCTGTAATGGCTGAGATAAAATCATAGCTTTACTACGTAGCCCATTAACTGGATAGAAACTGCATCCTGAGGTCATAAATAGTTATTAGCCAGTTAATGACAACAGCAGTTGAACCATTACATTTACATCTGATGAATAGGGATGAGGCCTTCTTTGGCTTCTCAGCACTCAGACTATTTACTATAGTGTTTTAACATCCTGGACAATAGAATTTCCTAAATTGAAAAGACCCGTCATTCCCCCTAACTCGAAGAAACAGAGTAAATGAATATAAGTGAAAAAATTCTGCAGGTTTTCCTGGGCTATTCTGCCTTACATTAGTATCTGTCATCTGTGTATCCCTAAAGTGTTACCATGTATAGGAGATGGGATTGGAAGGAGAACCAGTCTCCTGAATATGCAATCATGTGACCCCGAGTGAGTCACTGAGCATTTCCAAGACTCAGTTTTCTCACCTGTTACGTGAGATTAGACTAGCTCACCTCCACGCTCTTTCTTACAGATCTTCCATGCTATAGCACCAAGCCTTTAGATTCTGAATGACAATAGCAAATTAACACTTAGCCTTGGCATGTTCTCTCTGCTGTTTTTTAAAACAGATTTTTCATGCATTGTCCTACTTTTCTAAATGATCCCTGAAATTGAGAAATGTGAAATACTTGTTAAATCCAGCAATAGCCCTTCTCCTCCAGTTGTAGACACAAATTAATCCACAATATATTGTTTTTGCTTGACTTAACCCCCAAGGATATGTATTTTGAGCCCGTTTTCCAGTTTGTTTAACAAGGGCCTTCTTCTTTAATTGGAGCTATTTGGACTAGGACAAAATATTTGTTCAGGCAGGCTTCCTGATCAGCATAGAAAACAAAATGCGATCCACAAATATTATGGAAAGGTACACATGTTCAGAAGTCTCAGGTTTAGAAAGAAATTAGGTATGAAAACATTAGTGTTAGGAATTGAAAGTTAAGCATTGTATTGTAGTAATAGTGAACTTGTAAATTCCCTTCCCTCATCAATAGTTATCAGCCCACATTTGAACTTGTGTTCATAGGCTGTGTGCTTGGGTATGTAAAACTATGGGATAAAAATTGCATGTATATTACAACTAACAGGCATTTGTCAAGGTTCGTCTCTCACTGTGTGTCCAGACTGCAACAAGTTACAGATGACATAAGATACAATAGGAAGAGGATGATAATGTGATCAGTGACCTCACAGATTCTGAGGTTAAATGACACTACAAGACTAGATGAACAATTAGGGAAGAATGGATGTACCTACAGCCCATGCTTGTCTGTCGAGTTCTGATGGTAAATGCTAACGGGGTTATATGGACAGGTGGGAGAGTTAGGGAAGGCTTCTTTGGCTTCAGGGGACCTTGACACAGGCATGGCGGAGAATAGTGGTGAGGAAAGGAAAGGTAGGACATCATCCTCAAATGTATATTTTCACCTCTTTAAAGAAATATCTCCTTACAAAACAGTTGCAATGACAATCATTTCCCCAACTAATTTCCTGCTCTACTGTCTAGAGTAAAAAGAAACAGCATCAGACTGTACCTGCTGGTTCTCATGGCCCGTTCAGTGCAAGCCAGCACAGTTGTAGGGTGCCCCTTCC
The DNA here is from genome assembly GCA_004026765.1 of Micronycteris hirsuta. Classification (NCBI taxonomy): domain Eukaryota; kingdom Metazoa; phylum Chordata; class Mammalia; order Chiroptera; family Phyllostomidae; genus Micronycteris; species Micronycteris hirsuta. The sequence goes on from PVJI01013598.1 coordinate 6,185, forward strand.
GTCCCCCTCACTCAAAATGCCCAGAGAGACAGCTCTAGGGGCACTGAACACTCACCTTCCCCTGATCCTCTTCCCGGATGGCCCTCTGGCTCTTCCTACTTAGCCTTCTCCCCCCTTAGACTCCAACATGTTAGAACCAGAAGGACCTCTCACATAGTGGACACAATAAAGGATTCATCCGTGCGTCACCGAAATCAGAGGCACACATGGAATGCAGTGTCCCTGGGCTCTTTCTTCCTAAGTGGTGACATTATCACTGAGGTGGACTGTAGGGACTGGGAGAAAGAAGGAGAGAGATGAGAAGAACGGTATTCTTCTTTAGTGTAGAAAGAGTCCTGTCTTATTGCTAACATTTATTGACTGGTTGATTGAAGTCAAATCATAACCACATTTCCGTGATTACTTACCTTTAACCATCTCTGCAGCCTTCTAAGGAGCTGCCCACTTTAGGGGCTGCTGAGAGTGTGGTATGTGAGACCCTCACACAGTTCTGTGGTGTTGATGGTGCATGAGAAATGGAGCTGAGCTAATTCCCTGAGGTTAAGGAAGCTGTAGCTGTATAGGTAAGGAGAGTTTAGCATCGTAGTTTAAGACTGAGGTTAGCTCGGAGACAGGGAAACTTAGACACATAGCAATCTCTCGGAGCTTCTCTGACAAACAAGGGCCTGTCAGCACCCATCTCACAGGGTGGGTGTCTGTGCTGATAACTCAGGAAAAGCACTGTGCAGACTGCCTGGCACATAGTACTCATGACGTATCCACTGCTGTGTTAGCCGTGGTGGCGGGCATCAGCATCGTGCGGGGAAATGCCGGCAGCGTGGGATTTGGGATCGCAGAATCCCTGCTTTGAGTCTCAGCTGTGTCAGTTACTGCTTGGAATTGGGTTAGCGACTGAGTGAACACAGTTCGTTTAATTGACAAAAAGGATTTCAGAAGAATATTCTTTTTGTGTGTTACCTCATTGGTCTGTTTAGAACCTGAAATGAAATAATGAGCATGAATGTGCTTTGTAAACTGTAAAGTACTCTGGGATTGTACCTGCTTCATCCTCCGGCATCCATCCCCAAAGCCTGGGCCTACGCAGCTTGGGCTGCTTCTCTGTGACTGGTTTCTATGCCTCCTTCCTAGAAGGCCGCTGCTGCCGGGGCCCTCAGGCCTACGCTGTGAAATGACTGGTTAAAAGTGCCCAGTGATCTGTTTGGCAGACCACATGCAGTATTGTATTTGAAAGGCATGGGGATCTAATCAGATTTTCTGGCTCGGGAGACTGAGCACCTCCAAATACGGTTCCTCTGAGCATGTTTCTGGAAAGCTGATGGGCCAGGGGTGAGATGGTGTAAGCCTGGCAGCAAGAGCAGGTCGGGGTGGGGGGGGTTAGGTGGGGCAGGGAGAGAGCAGTCAGTGGGAAACCCAGGGAGTGAGGGCTTCCCTATGGTGGCTGGCTGCCTTTATACATCGGAGTGGTGTGATACTCATCTGAAAAAGGACTCACTCTGTAGGAGTGGTCAGCAGCTGAACCTGTTAGTAAGACAGAGAGAATGGAATTTAAATCCTCTTATGCCATAAGGATAAGAGGGAGTTAAAATGTAATCTACATTTCAGCAGGTAATTGAATTCACTCCCAAACCTGGTACTTCTTGCCACGTTAGTAAGTGGAGAGCCCATTTTCTGCTCCAAGAAGAGGGAAAGGGGTCGACAGATGTAAATTGCTTTGCTGATTTGCACAATCCACCACTCTGGGGTGATAGCAAGCTCCTCTCCATGTTAGTTTATGTATGGAAGCTTTCCCCAAACTCCACAGATACTTTCAAATCAGTGGCTGCTCTCTGGCTCAAAGTTATATCACAAGAAAGGGTACCTTCTAAGTCCAAAGTTTTCCATTTCTGAACTTTCCAGGTTTTAATAGTAGTTGTCTTCAAAGGCAGTGTTATATTGTGGGTTGGGATAATGAGAGCTCATTTTACAACTAAGTCACCTGTAACAGCAAAGGGGCTGTGCCATTCTGAGTTTTGGTCGATTCCTCTTTATTCAGTTGTGTCACTTAGAGACCAAGAGTTCTCCCGAGGACTCAAGGAGCACTATGAAGCGGGGAGAGAAGAGAGAGAAAGGTCATGTAGGGTGGGCAGCCTCTCACTCCGACTGGCCCCAGTCCCCATGTAATCATAGCAGCTTAACGGGGGCCTGGCCATGGGTCCTATTCCTGCCCCCCTACTGCCATGTGCCCTTGAAGAAGCCCCTTCCCCCACCTGACCCTCCCCCAGTAGTCTCCAGGTGTCACTCTTCCGCGGCTGTTTCAGGTGTCAGGCCATGGCGTGGATAAGAGTGGCTTTCGTTTGTGTGTAATTCTTAGCACTTACCATGAAACCATCCATCTTCAAAAAGTTATAAATTGCTAGGATTCTCCCACCACTCAGGGTGGTAGCTGTTGGATAATAGTATCAGTGATTTTTTTTAAATGTATTTGTTTCCTCAGCATCATTTTTTTTCATGGAACATTATGTGGAAGTCTTTATCGCTAGCACAAGGTGAAGCCACCGTGTTTGGATGGAGCGTCTGAGGAGTCAGAGTCCCGATTATTCCTTCTTTCCTTCTCATCCCCAAAGGGAACCACGAGTCATTCTTGGAGGGAGCCTGGGGCAATCCAGACCGTGTTTTGGAAGCAACTAGAGGACAGTCTCCAGGGTCACTTCTTGCAATGAGGCTCTATGAAGCTATGCAGTAGTCCTTTCCTGGAATCAGCGCGGCATAAGGCCCTAAGAATGTCTACATTAGTTAAGATCCTGTGGAAGGTCTGTCATGCATTACTTTTTTCTAGATGATCCTTTAAGAGGGACAGAATAAGGGAAGGTTCTAGAAAAAAAATAAGTAAATCTGCAAAGTAAGAGAGATGAGGATACATTTTAAAAGGTAAAGAAGGAATTTTCAGTGTTGTTCCCTCACTAGGAGATCAAAAGCTTAGTGGCTGAGTTGCAAGGCACGCAGACACATTGGTCTGGGTTTTTCCATGTAACCCAAGCACAAATAGGAGACACAGAAGATGCTGTCTTCGTTGTATGTTCTGAGAGCTCCATGTAGGAAGAGCTGAAGCTGGCTGGAGATGAGGAGTGCAGGGAACAGTGACTCCTAGCCCTTTTCTCAGTCTCAGTCAAGGAATAACACAAAGGAAGCTTACGGGGGCCCTGTATTACTCCCTCTAGAGAAGAGCCAGAAATTCAAATCATCCTTCAAAAGCCATTTGAGAAGTAACAAATGAGCTGGTAAAACTGTATGGAATTGTATCCTGAAGATGGGGTGGTAGGGAAAGAGATGAAAAATGGGTTAAAGAGGTGGGTAAATTCAGACAGAAGAGTATTCATAAGTATCATTTTGCCTAAGTGCAAAAGGATGAGTTAAATTAAGGGGTGTCCAAACTGCAGCCCCCAGGCCACATGGAGCCCAGGATGGCTATGAATGTGGCCAAACACAAAGTCGTAAATTTACTTAAAACATTATGGGGTTTTTTTGTTTTTGTTAGTGTTTGTGTATTTAACGTGTGGCCCAAGACAACTCTTCCAGTGTGACCCAGAGACGCCCAAATGTTGGACACCCCTGGCACTGAATGATGTCAGAGTTTCTTTAAGGGTGGTACTATTTTACAAGTGTGGTTGCTCACTTGAGAACAGAACGTAAAGGTATATCTCAAATCCAGGTTCTCATTTTCAGATGGAAAAACAAATAAAAACAAACAAAAACCCATATACCCCCGGTTCCAGATTTCTGTTACCATTACCCATGTCTTTCCAAGGGTATCGGCAAACCCTGTGCTTCTAGGCAGCCAGTGGAGTGGCAAACTCTTGTTATAGGTGGAAAAATATGTTAGTTCTCTAAAGTGTCAACCAAGTATAATCATTCTCAGTCCACTCTGAGGAAAGGGGCTCTCTGTCAATTGTGGGCTTCCTCCTAGTGTGGGGAATGTGGCTTAGACTTACTGGAGTTGCCTAACTTCAGCTCTGAAAAGCTATTTTGAAATATGAAGTATAGACCTAACTCCATAATCATGTGGGACAGGAGACCACGTTCTGGATTTAGATTCCTTCTCTAGCCTGAAAAACTCACCATGTGTTGATGCTAGATGCACAGAGTAAAGAGCAATGAAAGCAGAATCAGAGGTCATTATGGAGCTTGCTTTGTGTGCTCCATAATTTCATTTGGTCAGAGAAAGTTAACTTGCAACATACGTGGATATCCGGTGTCGTTTTTCTCCAACCTAGGTGCAACTACTCACTCTAATCTCAATCCCCAAATCACCTTGCAGCCAAGGAGAGAAGCATTAATTTCTGATCTGTGCTTCATGTTTTCCTGCCCCTGCTGTCTCATCCCAAGCCCCGGCGAGGTTTCCCTGTTTGCAGACCACTCAGGATATGGCTCCAGTGTGAGTGCATCCTAGTCATGAAGTCTTTCATAATCTTTCCAATCAGGATTGCTATTTCTGTTTCTCACCTACAATTTAATTTTATGGAGATAAATTTGACACACTGTAAAATTTACTCTTGTATTTATTTTATTGTTGTTCTATTACAGTTGTCCCAATTTTCCCCCATTGCTCTCCCCTGCCCTGCCCACCCCCAACTCCCAGTCAGTCCCCACCCTGTTTTTAGTGGCTTTTAGAATATCCACAAAGTTGTTCATTCAACACCACTAATTCCAGAATATTTAGAAACTTTATACCTATTAGCAGTCACTCCACCATTTCACCTGTTCCTCAGCAGCTAGAAGCCACTGTTTTACCCTCCATTTCTACAGATTTGCTTGTTTGGTAGATTTAACAAAAATGCAGCCATAAAAGGAGACCGGACCTTGGGTGGTGAACAGAAAGTACAGTATACAGATGATATATTATAGAACTGTACATTTGAAACCTGTATGATTTTATTAACCAGTGTAACCCCATACATTCATTAAAAAAATAAATATAACGAATGGCCTTTTATGTCTGGCTTCATTCACTTAACATAATGCTTTTGTGATTCATCCATGTTGTAGCATAAATCAGTACCTCATCCTTCATATAGCTGAATATTATTCCAAGGTATCAATATGCCTTATTTTATGTGTCTATTTATTAGTTATAAAAAATTCGAGTTGGACAGCTGAGTCCTGTCCACTTTTTGGCCATTGCTGTGAACATCCATGTGCTACCGTTTGGGTGGGCACTTGTTTTCATTTGTTGTTGAGGAGCTTCCAGACTATTCTCCAAAGTGGCTCCATCATTTTACAGTCTCAACAGCAATGGATGAGCCTCCGATTTCTCCACGTAGTCTCTAACACTTGTTATTGTCTGCAATTGTTTGATCCTCGTGGGTGTGAAGTGATAGCTCACTGTGGTTTTGATTGGCATTTCCCTAATGACTGATGATGATGAGCGTCTTTTCATGGTTTACTGGCCATCTGTATGTCTTCTTCAGAGAAACGTCTTTCTGTTTTAATTGAGTCATTTGCAGCTGTAAATTTCCCTGTGAGCACTACTTCAGCTGCATCCAAAAACTGTATGTTGTTATTTTGTTTGCATTCATCGTGAAGTGTTTTCACATTTCCCTTGTGATTTCTTCCTTGGCTCATCGGTTATTCAGGAGTGTGTTGTTTCATTTACACACATTGATTAAATTGCCCCAATTCCTTTCTGTTATTGACTCCTAATTTCATTCCATTGTGATTGGAGAACATACTCTTTGTGATTTCAGTCATTCAAACTTACTGAAATATATTTTGTTGCCTGACATAGGGTCTGTTCTGGACAATGTTCTAGGCATATTTGAAAAGAATAGTTTTATCCTGTTAGTGGATGGAATATTCTATAGATGTCTTTTATGTCTAGTTGGTTTAGGTTGTTTAAGTCTTCTATTTCCTTGTTGATCTTCTTTCTAGTTTTATCTTTCGCTTACATTAGGATATCAAAGTCTACAGCTATTATTGTTGAATTGTATAGCCCTCCATTCATTCTGATACATTTTACTTTATGTTGGAGCCCTGTTTCTAGGTGCTGTATATTCCTGATAAATTTTCTGATATCGTTATATAAAATATTGTCCTTCACCTCTGGTAACAGTGTTTGTGCTAAAGTCTGTTTTGCCTGCCATTACTGTAGTGACTCCAGCTGTCTTTTGTCACTGTCCACATAGTGTTTCTTTCCCACCTTTTACTGTTGGCCTGTATATGCTTGAATATGAAGTGCATGACTGGTACATAACATTTCGTTGGATCATGGTTCCTTTCAATCCATGTTGCTAATCTCTGCCTCTTGAGAATTTAAGAAATTCAAATTTAGTGGGATTACAGATGAGGTAGAATGCACAGATACCATTTTCCATTTAATGCTCATGTCTTTCATGTGCTCCACTCTTCAATTGCTGCCTCTGTAGTATTAAAGAGATCTTTCTAGTGGACCACCGTCATCCCCTCATGGTTGCTTTTACTATATTTTTTAGTTTTCTGAGAGGTTGCCTTAGAGATTATATTTATCATGTCAATTTAAAATAATGTAGTTATATTAATCAAATTTAATTTTAATAGTAAACAAAAATTTGCTCCTTTATAGCTCCACCCCATTCTTTGCGCGGCTGTCACACACAGCAGTTCTGTACACATTGTGTGCCCACCAGTGGGTTTCATAGTTACTGCTTTATGCAATTTTCTTGTAATTCAGAGAAGATAAAAAAGTTATAAACAAACCCCTCTTTGTATGGATCTATGTAGGTATTTTACCAGTGCTTTTACTTGTGTGGATTAGAGTTAGTTTCTAGTGTGCCTTCCTGGCAGCCGCAAGATCTGTAGTTCTGCTGGGACGGGGCAAGTTGGTGGTGAAGTCTCTCAGTTTCTGTCTACAGTTCTGCTTATTCTTGGCAGGCGGTTTCACTGGATACGGATGGGATTTGTTTCCACTTTGAATACATCATCCCACTGCCTTCTCCATGGTTTCTAGTGACAAATCAGCTGTAATTGTTACAGAAGGTCTTTGTAATTGCTCAGTTTCTTCTCTTGTGCTACTTTTAAAAGTCTTTCTTTCTTTGATTTTTGACAGTTCTATTGTTATGTGTCTGAGTTTGTACATCTGAGTTTATCCTTAGAGTTTTTTAAACTTCTTAGATATACTTTTAGGCATCATTTCTTCAAATATACTCAATGTCTGAGCTTCCTGAATGACAATTTTTGTTGAATATAGGCTTTAGTTTTTTTGTATCTCTGTACACCTCATGCTTTTTAAAAATTGGACGTTTAAAATAAATGTGGCAACTTGCAATCAGATTCTCCCCCATTATCAGGGTTTGTTGTTTGTTTGGTGACTTCCCTGAGTTACTTCTTGGTTGTGTAGGCACTGCAGCCTCCGCTCCGTAGACTGGTTGTCAGCTGAAGATCGGACGGAGATTTCTGTCAACTCTGGGAACCGTATGTCTCCTGGTGGCTGCTGAGGATCTCTGCGTCCAGGTTGGGGCACACCTTTAACGTGCTGCCTGGCAGTCGCACACCCTGACTTAGCCTTCTCCAGCTAAAACTTGAAGTTAGCCTCAGGCAAGAGGTTAAGGCTGTCTTGGGTGTGTCTTGAGTACTCACGTGGCCCTGAGCGTGCCCCCGGCCCTGTGTGTGCTACTGTGACTTTCGGGATCCTCCGGAATGTGCCGGCCTTTCCAAAGCCACCTGCGGCTATCTCATTCCCCAGATTTACTTTTAAGCTTTTCAGTTAGCCTATTACTTGCCCCAACTCTTATCCACGGCCTCAAATGCTGAGCTTCATTTATATCAAATAAAGATAGCTTTGCTAGTGGGGTCTTCCAGGAAATCACCAAACAGGTCAAACAGTGATAAAGTCTCTCATAATGGGGTTTTGAAAGAGCTCCAATCTCATCCTCGTCCCTCCAGTGGTTGCCTAGCTACCGGTTTTCACAGTGATTGCAGGCTGTGGGTTTTCAAGGCCGCTGTGCTGCGGGGGCCAGTGTACAAACAGGGCGAGGGAAAACGCCACAGCACTCACTGCGCTTACCTAGATGCCGCTGTTGCTCTTAAGTACGCATGCCTAGGGTGTCTGTTACACTTTAATTTCCAGAGCTCTGAAACAGCTGATACTGACCAGGTATGATAGTGTACTGTTTGTTGCTTCTGTGGACAGACGATTTTCAGACATCCTTACTCTGCCTTTTTTGCTGATGTCCTTCGGCTTTCACCTTCAATGTACTTCTATGGCACCCATGAAGTTATGTGTGTGCACAGTGATAATACAACTTGGAATCTCTTTCACTAAGAGCAGGGGCTGTAGGTCACTGTGGGATCAACAGAAGGATAAAGTCACTTACAGTGTGGAAAGAGCTAGAGGGATAGGGGATGGTGGGTTGTGACTGAAATGTTTGCAAGTGAGGCTATGGAGGAGCTGTGGTTTTTGCTACTCGTGAGGAATGAATGGGAGAAAAAAAGATCGAAGAAGGAAAATTTAGGGAATTGAAAGCCTGCGGAGAGGGGTATATGTGAAAGTTCTCCTCTGGTGAATTTTTAGTTCACTGAAAGTGAATCCAGGAGCAAGGTTAAATAGGGAAAGACAGTGAAGCAAATTTTTTAAGAAATGTGGGATAATACCACAGATTTATTTGAGGAATGCATTAAGGTAGGGTAATGTGTATTTGAGCACAATAACATGACATTCAAATAGGAGCTTTAGGGGAAACAACAGAGGTCTGGAAGGAACAATACACAGCAAGGAGGGCACTTTCCCAACCTCAGGCCACCGGCAGAGAGATGGGGGACAGAAGTCCTGCTACAAGGAGGCTTCAGAGGGAGCAGTGTCCTCGGGGGCAGTCCACGTTTCAGTCAAAGGAAGAAGGTGGTGCACTTTTCTTAGGAGGGGCTCCAGTGCACGCAGTGCAGCTGCCATGTGTGCTTGGCCTGGGCCCTCCTGCTGGGAGCGACCTGAGGTTGGTTGCTGCTTGCAGTGCCCGGGAGAGGCTGTGTTGTGATCTACGACTGGCTGGCTGTAGTGCCGGGCACCATGGTAAGAGCTGAGCTCAGCCGCCTTTGTGCCGCCGGGCCAGTGGCTGCGTAGTAGCTATGTCCCAACGCAACAACACTGGCTGCAGCTTATGCCAGCCTTGGGGCCACCGATTAGAGTGACAGTGCAAGTTGAGTCTGCTGGTGTGGGGCTGCTTAGCCAAAGGTACAGGGTGTGCCGAGGCCAGCCACTCCTTGTTTGGGTTTGAGCACCTTTGCAAGTCTGCAGCATGAGCTGAGGTGGGCTCTCGAGTGGGAAAGCCACTGGAGGGGGTTCAGCCAGGCACGGGAGTTGGGTGGGGTGAACGGTGTCAGCTCGGTTACTGTACGGCTCATATTTGGTGTCAGCAGGGTGGGAGGAGTGCTTAACAAAGGAACAGTGGCGGCTGCCAGCATTCATGTCCTAGGGCAGAGCTGCCCCTGCAGTCCTAACCCTGAAGCCCAGAGAGGCTGTTTTTGAGCAAGTGAGTTTGTGCGCGAGCCCTTAAAGAGGACCACTGGGGACTCCCGTCACCTTCTATGTTGCTCAGATGCAATCCCCACCAGTTTTCACAGCGAGATGGTCTGGAGATACCTCTTCCCAGCACTGGTGGCCTGGCCTAAGGAGCCTGGTGTGTGACTGGACCCTCGCTCCTCAGTGGGCCCTCTTATCCTGTCCTAAGAAATGTTCACCACCTTCTTTCTTTGATTGAATGCAGCCAAGTTATCCCTCTGGATTCTTAATCACCACACCATGGGTGTAAAACCTTCTTGTTCTGCATCTCCGCCCCTCCTTCCAGTCTTGTGGCTTCTTTATATCTGTAGTTATAGACTTCTGTTCACGTAGACTTCAGGTGGTTCTCCATCATGGTGGTTGTATGATTTAGTTCTAATTTTAATGTGCTCAAGGGAGGTGGCGAGCCCAGTGTTTACTAATTCTGCCATCTTGACCAGAAGTCCACATTTCTTGAAGACTTTGAAGGTATGGGGAGTATGCTGGAGAAACGCAGAGGACTCAGATGGTGGTGGGATATGAGGGAGGGGTAGGAGGAGCTGGGGTAACCGATAGTGATAAACAGTCACATGGGTATTACTTAGGGTCTGGAGGAAGATGGGCTCCCAAGGACTCCTGGGCCTCCCTTCGCCCGTCTATTTCTATTCCTGCATCTGGGTTTAGCACAAGACCCAGTGACAGTATCTTTACTGACCATCACCTAGCTATGAGCTCTCCCTTGCCTGAACTGACCTTACAATCAGTACTTCTTTTTGTGCATTCTCTGAATGTAAGACCAGAGTTCTCTATTAAATACCAAACTTCTGGAGTACAGAGGGCAGCCTTCGCTATGCAATTTCTTACAGTCATTTACACCTCACCATGTGGTCCAGAGGTCTCAACCTCTCCTGATAGAACACATGTAGGACATGCTATTCCAGTGAGCGACAGTGACCCATGGGTACCCCAGGTCCTGATGAAGCCTCAAATACTGGTATAACTCTCTGATCACACCTTCTAAGTGCTGCAGTAACCAGCACAATTATTAACGATGCACCAGTAACCATTCCCCACCTGAGGTGGTTGTGGCATAGACACTGTCCATTAAGAGTGAACCTCAACGTTCCTGCTGTACCTCCCTTTCTCTCCTGTTTAGAAAGCATATCATAGTAACAGTGGCATAATTTCAGTGGTAAGGGGGCATCCACACTGCTGTTTAAATCATTTGCCTACATCCTTTTCAAATTTCAGTACTTCGCTGTGAGGAAAAATTGTTCAAGAGCCCGTTTCATCACGTTCGAAACATCCGTGTCGTAACCACACCCGGGGAGCTCCCGCAGTGGGGGAGGCGAGGGTTAGGTCACAGTGCCTATGGGTGAGGTTTCACATCTGTGACCTGTCCTGTGTGTTACTGGTAACCTGGGGCTTTTGGGTAGTGAGCTGAATACAATTTCTTTACACCTGGAAGGTTTTTCTTCTATTGGAGTCACTATGCAGATCCATCAGGTTTGTATTCTGGCTTCACTACTCAATAGTTTTATGACAGTTTGGCAAGTTAGTTAATTTCTCTGTCCTTAGGTTCTGCATCCTTAAAAATAAGCCTAATAGTAGTAAAGACATCATAGGCTTACTGTGAGCATTGAGTTAGCACATGTCAAGTGCTTAGACCAGTGCCGAAGTGGGTAAGTGCTCAATAGCCTCCATCGCTGGTGTTAATATCATTACACTCGGGACAGTTTTGATATAGATGGTTTCTCCATATATTGCCACTAAGATGTATTTCATAGGCTACAGCATACTTTTTAAGTTACTTCATTTAGAAATGGAAGGGTTTTTACAGAGTGGTCGTGGTGTCTCTGATCTTTGGAGCCCAGCATTATTGAGATATGATGGACATATAACACTGGAAGTCCAAAATTTACAACGTGATGATCTAACACGTGTGTATTGGGAAGTGTTTACCACGATGAGGTTAGTGAACACACCCTGTACTTGATTGTCGTTTGCTGCTGCTATGGGGAAAAAATTAGCGCTCCGGTCTCATAGCCGCGTTAGTCACCGTGGCGTCCATTAGGTCCCCAGAGGTCACTCATCGCATCGCCAAAAGTGTCTCCTCTTTGACCAACACCTTTGGCCTCCCCTGACGAACAGAAGATGTGAGCATCGTTTCCTCATCACCATTGTTCTGACCAATACCCCTTATTGGGTGTTGATCTAAACCCTGTGAACGGCGCTGGTCTGAGCACTATGTGTGGTGTATTCACTTGTTGACTCACCCCCTCCCCCCGGTAGTAATAGTATTACCTTCGTTTTGCAGATGAGAAAAAATGAGGCACAGGATATTGTAGAAACGGAATCAAAGGGCTAGTAAGGGCCAGAGGTAGAATCCACACACAATTCTTGTGGCTTCAGCAGTGCACACGTAACCCCCGCACTCTACTGCCTCTCACAAGCGAACAGCGACATGGTAACTAATGGGCTATACGCTACAGTTCCTGTACTAATCCACGCAGCCCACTTAGAACATGAAAATGTGATTGTGATCCCATTTCTACCAATCTCTGGGTAAAATGAAGACATAGTCACCCACTGATGTATTGATTTATTCCCCAAACAGTCACTTAGCACGGTTTCCAGCACTGGTCTAAGCTCTGGGATGAGGCAGTGAAGAAAACAGACAGAATCTCTTCTTTCAGGGAGTTTGCCTCTTCCCCTGTTTGAGGGGAACCAACAGAACACCAAACGCGTAAATAAATGGTGTGTTACGTTATAGGACAACCAGTGGTACAGATAAAATAACACAGGGAAGGGGGATAACTTTGTATGCATATGTGGGGGGAGCAGTTTTCAGTAGTGAGGTACGCATCACTGAGAAGGAGCCACGGGAGCAAACTGCACGGGCATCTGGAGAAAGAGGCAGGTGCGCAGGGAGAACAGCCCGGAGCCCAGAAGGATGCCGTTGCATCTCGGTCAGAGTGATCCAGAGATGAGACATGTCAGGTAGGGCCCTGGGGACCTTTGTAAGGATTTTGTGTTTTCTGAGAGACGGGGAGCCATTGAAGGGTTTTAAGCAGAGGGGTGACAGGATCTGACTGACACATTTTTAAGTATCATGTGACAGAAGTATTGAAATGGAGATGCCAGAGGTAAGGGTGAAAGCTGAGGCATCTGGGAAGCAATTGCAGTGTTTTAGGTAAAATCTGGTGCTGCTGTGGCTAATGGAAGGATCAGCACCAGTGATGAGTAGCAAAAAGAGTGTCTACTTCCTGAAGACAGAGCCAGCAGCATTGTGGAAAGGGTAGATGTGGACTACAGGAAAAATAAAGGAGTCAAAGATGACTCCGTGGTTTTCACTGGAGCAGCTGGAAGGATGGAGTTGCCATCCAGTGAGATGTGGATGATTACAGATGGAGCTGATTTGGCAGAGAATTGGGGAGGGGTCCACTAGATAAGTTTGAGATGGCTATTGGGCACTCAAATGAAGATACTCACTTATAGGAGGGAGGGAGTGTAGACAGAAATGAGAAGGCATTCTGGGAAAAAGTTCCCCATTACTTGAGAAAAATTTCAGGGAGACGAAGAGAAGCCAGAGAAGGATGATGTGAAGGAATGGACAGTGAGTGAGAAGACCTCCAGGAGCGTATGGATTGGTGGCAGCCAAATGTAGAAACTATTTCCAGAAAGAGGGAACAATCAGTGTCAAACACTGCAATGTGCTGGTAAATGTTGGAGGGACAGGGTCCGGGACGGTGGGATAAAAGCCTCGTGAGGATGGGCTCAGGGGAGAATTAGAGAAGAGAGATTGGAGACAGGAAGCATCAACAAGTCTCTTAAGTAGTTTTGCTATAAAGAAGAGCAGAAAAGTGAGGTCATGACTGACAGGGAAAATGAAGTCCGAGAGGTTCTTTCAGGTGGGGGAGGCTGCAGCGCTGTGCCCGCCCATGGGAAGGACCCCATCAGAACGAGCATGTTTCAGGAGAGTCGGGGGGGAGAATGACAGGAGGGGGTGGGGCTGGTGCACAGTAAAGGAGTTGGTTTGTGATGGAAGTACAGGGGGCTCATTTCAGGGCCGGAGGTCAGGGCTCCAGGGCATGCCTGTGCTGCAAATCCGTAAACTATTTAACTTCTCTGAACCCGTGGTGGTGCTTGAAAAGTACTCAGCAGGGGGCTTGATTAGCTGGTAGGAGACAAAACAAAGCTTAACAGTTTTCCTCCCAACAAAAGAGAAACTTTCAGCCAGCCTCCCAGATTAATTGAGTACAACACATTTTTTTCTAAAACTTGAGTGACTACGCCTCCCTCTGCCATCCTTTCCAACCACACGCTCCTGTTTGTGCATTTGCATGCACTCTACCTCGTGCGTGCCATGGACTACTCGGGAAAGTAATTATCCCAGCCAACTAAGCTGTGCAAAAGATAAACTGCTTAATGGATTAAAATTGCATATTTTATAGAACCCGAAGGCACACACATCCACGTTCTGCTTGTTGCATGTCTCATCACTCTCTCCGGGACATGTATGGCCACGCTTTCGAGCTTTTCCATCAGCACCTTCTTGTCTCTGGTGGCAGTCAGACAGAGTCAGAGGATTCCTCTGGCACCACTGTACCCCGTCTCTGAGAGACGACCTATGGGGACGCCCACCTCACACAAAGACACAGAGGTTGTGTCAATTTAATAGACTAGAGAAATAATTGAGAGAGAAAAGCAACAACTCTTCCCTCCCTCTGGGGAGAAAGGATGGGCTTTTGTTAAGGGCTCCGATGCTTAGGTGCAGTTAGCTGTTATTCCCTGGCCTTTCTCCCTGCAACCTCTCTGGACCAACACTGCTAAAAGAGGCAAGTGGGCTCCGGCCTCCCAGCTCAGCGGACGCTGGGGTGTTGCTGCCGCTACACGGCCCTGACAGTTCTCCAGTTGGATGTGTGTGCTGATTAGATTGTCTGTATGATTGTCAGACGGAACAGGAGAAAACGGACTTACGTGAGGCAGGAGAGCTTGAGGTCAGAAAGGAAGGAAAATAGATGGAACAATTAAGTCAGCCACAGAAGTCGACAGAAAGAGCAGATTGTCACCTTCCGGTAGGCTGGGAATGGACAAGGCACGTGGCCACATGTTCCTTTCAGTTCTGGGATTCTCTGCTCTGGCAGCTGAGGCAGTTCCCTCCCACCACGCCCAGGCCTCCCCCAGCCCTCTGCGGGCATGAACAGCACCTGAATGGTGGTCCTCCAGATGTCACATCTTTACTCTTTTTTCCCCTCTCCATTGACCTGAGTTTGTTCTGCTTCCTCCTCCTTTCTTATTTCAACACTGACAATGACAGGCACGTAGCAGGTACTCGATAAATACCGGCCACAGGTGAAAGTCCTCACACAAAAACTCAGTGATTTTGCGATAGAAGCCGATGCCTGCAAAAGCCCCAAACTCCATTATGAGTTCACATCTGCATTCTGCTATCTGGACCGGAAATTTCCATGACTCTAGTCTCCAGGAGTGCAGAGTGCCTGTACCCCCACGCTCAGAATACGGCCTTGTGCATCAGGAGCAGCCTGAGATGCCCCGGAGGGATGGCATTGGGCAAACGAGGAGGAGGAACCAGGAGCGTCTCACTGGATGAGAGCCTGTCCTCAGACCTTGTCAATGGGCTTGCGTTGCCCACATGGACTCAGCGCTCCCTGAGAGACCTAACCCTAACGCTTCACATTTGCAGGGCCACCTCCTCATCCTCACCCCTCCCTTGCCTCAGCTGTGACCCACATATTCATCACCGAGCCCCACAAAACACACAGGCTCACATGGCATGGACAGGGGCATCCAAGGTCACTCCAGGTTTGACAGCTGACTGGCAGAGTGGTGGGGTAGGGACCAGTGTGGGGGGACACTGGCACTAGAGGTGCTGTTCCTTGGGCTGCTGCCAGGTAAGCTGCAGTTGTCATTTGGAAACAGGCATGTCGTTGTTTTGTTCTAGAGTTAAGTGGTAGAATATATAGGAACACAAATCTGCAGAAGGTGAAGGCTGCCTTGTAATAGAGTGAAGTCTTTGAAGGAATTGTTGAAAGAAGGTCTAGGAGGTTGTCAGGAATATCAGAGAAAGGGTTTCTGAGTCAGGGGAGATTTAAGATCTTTAAATGCCTTTCAGCCGGAAAAGGCAGTGTTCAGGAAATACCCACACAAAGCTAGGATAGTAAATTATTAGAAATATTGTAAGTTATGCAATAATAACTATTACTTATTAACTACTTAATATTTTCCAGGCACTACACTAGCCCTTCCCGGTAACTAATGTCGCCTTTGTGACAGACCTACGGGTAGGCACTTTTCTTGCACCCACTACTGACAAGGACAGGTAAGTCCAGGGAACCATCAGAGCTGAAGTTCCGGCCCAGGCAGTCTGACTTCAGGGCCTGCAGGGTTGGCCACGGGACTCACGGCCTCTTCCTAGGAAAGGAAGTTCCTTCTGATGAGCAATAAAGAGCCTTTAACCTGGAAAACCCAAAAGGCTTGACTGCGAGTGTATGGTTCAGCTAGGACCTGGAGAAAACCTAGTTAGATGTGCAGTGAGGGTCAACGCCTTCTAGAAACAGGAAATATCACTGAAAGAAGGAGCACTTGCAAAGAGCCGGGAGGAGACAACGGTCATGGGAGCAAACTGAGGAAGTGATAGAGAGACTCAAAGCAAGACCAGAGTTTTGGGCTAGGGTCAGGTCACACTGAAGGATGCTCAATTCTAACCTAGGACAGGGGAAAGGTCTATGAAGTGGGAAGGATGGATATACCATGGAGGGATTTTACAGATGAGGGAAAAAGCCCGGCAAAGGCAACACATCTCCCACCAGCCTTAGAGGGCCGCTGTGAGAGTCCAGACACGATCGACAGCTTCACCATTATTCTTGGGAGCTGCTGTGATCTGGCATTTGTTTGTTACTGTGGTGTAACCAAGCCAAAGCTGAGCAGTGCTGTGAGAGTTGGTTACTGGAGGGCCATGAGGACACATCAAAAAGAGCAGTAGTGTAGGCTTAGTATGAGTGGAGCTTGCAAAGACCCTGAGGAGGTAAAAAACATGAGCTGCTTTAGACCCCAAAAGGCTCAAGTTCCCTAGTCGATGGAGAGAGTGGCCCAGGAGCACACTGAAGAGTTAGTCTAATTAGTCTTACAGAGGATGTAGGTAACCTTGTAAGTAGATTCAGGATTTTAGTTCTAACCCTAAGGGCATTAGGAAGCCAAGGGCCAACAAGATAATGTATGTGAATGTTTTACTTTGCAAGTCGTAAAAGCATGAACAGTTATGTTACTTACACAGCTTACATAATATTTTCCATTGAAAATAAAAGGGGCCTGTGTACTGTAGAACATCGGAAGTTGCTAGTCAGCATAACTCCTCACTCCTAAATTGCCTAGCAAGGTAAAAAGATATTTTCTTACATCAGCACACCATTGTTATCACAGCCAACAAAATTAATATGTAACTGATGTTTGAGTTTTTATAATTATGTTTGACAGAGAAAGAAAAGACTGAAACTTACAAAAATATAACAGAAAGCCCTATTCATTTGATAACAATAATAAAAAGCACTGTCATTGACACAAGCCTCTCAGAGCTGTAAGGTGCCACAGGGCTCCTGTAACTTAAAACCCTCATTCTTGGTGAGAAGACATATGTCACAGCCATTGATTTCCCATTTGCAGATATGGGGCGAGAAATGACGTTTCTGAGCTCAGGCAACACCATCATCTCTGGGGACCAGTGAGCAGGCTTGGGGATTCTCCCTGGTTTTCAAAGCCCCAGGGAGTCAGCCTAGGCCAAGTTCTACCACGCACTGCTGCCTCTCGCACTAGTCCATGTTTTACCGTGTCAGTACGCAGTGTAGCACTGGGCCTACATGTTTCATGTCTGTCAGCATTCCAGAGGGCTTCCCATGGCATGGTTGATGCTCAGACGTCCACAGAGCTCTGTAACAAGTAGCAAAGCCAGACATAATTTAGGGTGCTGCACGGAGCGCTGAGACAGTGCTGAAAGCCAGTATTGTATCCACTGGCCCGATGGGACATTACTTATGACAGTTTAATACAGCTGCAGTGTTAACAGCAATTTATTTGCAGACATCTGTGCGAATGCCCTCTCTTTCCTCTTCTCTAAATGCCAGAGTGAGGTATGTTTATCGGAGCTCTGAGAAAGGCCTGTGGTAGATGAGAAAGAAGAGAAATCAACCATCACTATATCACTTCCAAGTTTCAGTAGGTGTCAGAATATACATTGACTTAGAGCCTCCCTGTCTTCCCATGGGCCAGAGAATATATTCCAAACAGCTTACTTGGGAATCCTGGACCCTCCATCATCTGTCCTCTCACAGTCCTTCTCTGTTCGTGTAAATCTGGTCAACTATAGGCCCATATTTCCAAGTGCGCATGGGCTAACACCTGGCACTTGTGTGGGAAGGTTCATACGTGAACATCTCCTCCATGTGAATATCCTATAAGAGCATCCGATTCAGGAGACCACTATTTGGTTTTCAATGCAGTAACAGATTCCACCCCAACTCCTCATCAAGGTCAGAACTAGTGGAGAAAAATTACAGGAGGCCGAAAGTATTAGCGTGTTCCTGGTAAAGTTGGCTAGGAGGAGGGGCCTGGGATAGACTCCTTTCCCCCGCGTATGTTTAGCTGCTCGGCCCCATGCCCCGCAGCACAAGCATTGCGGGGGCTTCAGCAGCGCTCAGGCGTTGGGCTGAAGTCAGGCCTGAGCCGGGCAAGGGAGCAGCAGCACATGGAGAGTAGACAGGTATGTGGCTGTATGCAGCTCTCCAGACGAAAAATCAAGAAGGGAGGGGAGCTAAGCATTTTCCAAGTTCTTTGTCTTACCTCAACAAAAGATCAGATGAGGTCCTTTTTTCGATGGAGGGGAAGGAAACAAGGATAGGAACTTTCTCCTGAACACCTCCTTAATTCTGCTTTGAGAACCAGCAGGGATACAGGGAGGTGGAGAAAAGGGACCTTTCTTCCAGCCCCAAACATACCCCTCAAACTGGTCCCAGTTCATGGATTTCTTCCCTGAAAATCATCACCCTTTACCCAGACTGTGGGGCTAGAAACCTGGAATTTCAACTTCAACCCTTTTCTTCTTCCCAACATGGGCAGGGAATTATGGGGCTGCAGAGATTTTTACCTCTGCAGTTTTCTTGATGGCTCCCTTCTCTTCTGACTCCATCGTTATAGAATCCCTTGCAGCCCTCACCCTCTCTCACTGGGACACCTGAACAGTGGCCCTGGCCTAGCAGCTCAGGGCATGGGTTTGGAGTCTGGCTCCATCACTTACCAGCTGACTGGCCTGATTTAGGAAAGTTATGTGATGCCTCTGAGTCTCAGTCTCCTCGTCTGTAAGTGGAGAAAATAATGGCACTCAGGACGGGGCTGCAGTGCAGATTAAAGGAGATAATGCGATTGAAAGCCTTAAAATAGGGCCGGGTACCTAGTGAAATCTCAAAAATATCAGGCGTATTATCAGTATTTGTAATGACTATTTTTTGAAGCTGGAAAGCAGAAAATCCAATTTTTGTACAATGAACTGTGTGTGCGTGCATGTACATATTTTGATGTTTTGATTGTAGATAAAAGTATGAAGTGATAAATACCCAGGCCCTAACACTGGTTATCTAAGAGGTACAGCTGGGGGAGGGTGGGTATCATCTACACTCTCCAACATGTCGACGTCCCATGCGGTGTCCACAATGAGCATGCGCCGTTTGCCAGTTACAGTAAGGGGGTCCCACACCAGCTTCCAGCATTCACTTAGGCGGTTGTGTTTGTGTTTTAAGAATCATCAGATGGGGAGATTTAGAAGTAGTAATCCCCTCCGCAAAATGTGGCCTCCAGAATGAAATCCGAGTGCATTTGTAGGCTTAGACAAAACCCTTCCTAATCCAGCATTGCCACATAATTTGCTAATCCCCTCTATTACCATTTATTACTCCAGCAAATCTTCACCCCTACTCCTTCCCTCCTCAGGATGCAGGACATCTCTCCCCTTGCACCTGCCATCATTCTTTAACGACAATGAAGTGCCCTTTCCTCTGCCATGGACGCCCTTCCATCGTTCTAGCCTGTGTGGTGCTCCTGTTCTGCTGCTGTGAGAAAATGTGGTATGCTGTCATAGGCTGGCCTCTCGTCCCAGTTGCCTTCCTATGCTCAGTCGTGGTGACAAAGAATGCTCAGAGGTAGGTGCCAGGTTCATAGGCCCCGGTGGGACTCACTCAGCCGCCGTCCAGTTTGGAGCCCTGCAGGTTAAGTCTGTAATGGACGGTACTGCTGGTCGTGTGGGACCAATCGCCTGAATGAATCTGAGGTAGTGCCTGACACAAGGAAGCTGTCATCCGATTATTTTTCTAAATGCGAATATGGCTTTGCTTATGAAGACTCACCAAACTCCATATAGTCAATGGCAGGTATGGTTGTTGTGGAGAAAGTTGTTTTTTTTCTGGGCCATCAATCAGGGAAGAGAGAGGAGTGCGTTGTGACAGAACAGGACAGTGGTTGTCTTATTCTTTCCATGTCTATTGTAGAATTTCAATCTTCTTTTACAAATGCAGGGATCGTTTTTGAAAACCTACAGCTGTCCAAAAGCAGAGGAGAAAATGGTTTCAAGGGAGCTATAGTGATACATTATAAAAGTATTTTACATCATAATAGGTAGCAGTATGACATCGATGGGATGAACTTCATATGGTAATGCAGTTTGAATAGTTTCATGCAAAGATATCCAAAGCTTTGTAATCAGTTAAAGCATACATGTCATGTTCAGCTCTATAATGTGCTAAATTGGTAAATAATGTACCAGGATAGATAGAAAATGAATATCTTTTATATTGATTCCTGAATTTTTAAAGATTCTCAGCATATGGGTAAAAAAAGTAACATCAATGAGAACCTAAAGCAGACTATTAAGTCCAATGTACTGGTCTTTTTTGCTATGATTAGCGCCATTTGGGCTATGTTCTGTTACACAACCTCCCTCCCTCCAGCTCATGAAGCCGTTCTGTTATCTATTATTGTGCGGGGCTTGGTTGCTGTATTTCTGATGGTGGTTTCTCTGGTCACTCCAAAGCTGACTTGTGTATGTGACGTAAGGTAGGGGGTGAGCTGTGTTGACGAAGGTGATTGATTGTACTTGCACCATGTACGGACAGACAATGATTTTGCCACTAGTCAGCAGGGGTGCCTTGTGTGTGAATCAGGTGACTGCAGACGTGTTCATTGGATGGAGGGTTCTGCAGGCTGCCCCGCTGTCTGTCCCTCTATCCCACACCAACACCATTCTTTGTCATTTCTGGTGCTGGATGATTAGTGTGGATGTCTGTGTGGGAGTTTAGAATCAAAGTATCAATTTCCACAGAAAAATGCCTGCAGTAATTTTTATTGGGATGAAATTTGGAGAGGGATGGTATCTGAAATAGTAGGCATTGGATCCATGAGTGTGAAGTCCCTTCCTTACCTAGGTGTTCTTGTGTCTCCCTCAGTAATGTGTAGTTTTCTGAGGAGAGGTTTGTGCATCTGTCCCTGGATGTCTTCCTAGATAAGTAATGTTGTGAGTGTTCTAATGGTTTCAAACATGCATTTGCTAGTGTTGCTTGTGTGTGAAAATGCAATTCATTTGCACATCCACCAACCTTCTTGGAGTCACTGATTTCTGCCTTTGTTGTCTGGGAGTGGTGTTGGTGTTACTTCTATTCCATGTCTGTCCCTTAACAATTCCACATGAAAATACAATTAAGAAAGTTATTCTACTTACAGTTGAATCCAAGAGAATCAAATCCTTAGGATTTTTCATTGTTGTTAAATGCATAGTCCTATGTACTGAAAACTACAAAATGTTGCCACCACAGTTAGTTAGAGAAGATCTAAGTAGTTGGAGAGACATGCCAAGTTCATGGGCTTAAAGACTGTATGATGAAGAGAGCAAGTCTACCGAAATGCACCAAGGTTTTATGCAATTCCTAGCTCACTTTAAGAAGGCTTTCTTTTTGCCTTCGTGGGGGCAGGAGAGCACTGGCAAGTTGGCCCTAAAGGATTTGTGGACCCAGAATAGCCAAACAATTCTAAAAGAACCACACAGGACAGGGCCAACACTGCCTGACTTTCTAGACTCACTGTGAAGGCACTGCAGTCGCAACGGTGCAGTGCTGACGTAAGGATAAGCGTGCAGGTCCACAGGCCAAACAAACGGTCAAGGGCTCACCTTACATTACACTCACGTCAGGGCAATTCAAAATGGAAGGGAAAGTCTTTTCAGCAGGGGATACCGAGCCCTGTGCACACTCAACAAACAGGGATCCTTGCTTTCCTCACGAACGGTTTCTGGGATGCTGGAGACGCTCCATCCCTGCCGCTGGTGTAACTACGTGGCTGCGTTCACTGGGCGGACATTATACAGGTGCTCGACTCACTCTGTGAGGACTGCCCTGCACGTGCCCTTTAATAATGCTTCACAAAATAAAAACAAACGGGATACTGACCCATTTCAGCAAAGAGAATCCTGTTGCGGTTTATTCCTTAAATTTCCTCAAACTATCAGCCCTGCCTTTATTTGGGGGCCTTCATGGAAAAGACTGATGGACGTTATAGCTTGAAAACACCACAGATCTGGCCAGCTCATTCTCTCCACCTTCACAGGCTTTATCAGGTGCCAGAGAGGGCAGATCCTTTCCAAACCCACTTAGCTTCTAAGTGATACCCGGGCTTCTCGGTACATTCGGAAAACTTACATTTTCTCTCCAGTAAGAACACAAATTCAGAATTCCCTCCCTCAAGTAATACCATGAAATATACCGGTGTGCTTTCCACATGGCATTTTTAGACACCCCAGCTCTACATGGCACTTTAAACAATTCCTTTTCTCCGTAAGTCCAGGGAGTGAACACAGGGCAGGTGGCAGGCACTGGGGACAAGGAAAGCACTAGAATGAGATCTGCAAGATGAGCCCCTGTTCGGCACTCTCTATGGGCCTGGACATGTTACACGGTTCTCATCGTTTACCCCCAAAATTGGAAGTCATCAATCTGACTTGACCGAAGTCACCAGAATGCTGAGGTCAATGAGATGAAATTTTTAAGATGCTTTCCCAGGCATCCAGGATCATCCAAGGCCACTTCTTGGCATTAATAACAGCAGCAAATAAACAAGTAAGAAAATGTAACTTGCTTTCCATCATGCAGCTTTTACAATCGAGGTTATAATGAGTTCCCTGAAAAGTGCCTTATCTGCAAATATTGGGTTTCTCCATTTGGTTCGGAAATGGGTTCTCTAATGATCTGCGTACCAAACCAGAATTGGATGTGGTCCCAGGGGCAGTGTGATTCTGCAGGAGGAGATGAGATGATGTACAGGAGCCCTCGCCATTATTTCCACCGCGCACACCTGAGATGGACAGCAGGCTGGGGTGGGGGGCGGGGAAGGGGGATGGTGAGAGCGCATCTTCCTGAAGAACTGGACCAGATGCTCCCTGGGCCAAGAAATTAGTGGTTTGAGGCCAAGCCCCCCTTCTCATGGAAAATCCTGACGTGCCCTCCTTGGGACTATGCTCCTCCCCGAGAACAGCCATCAAGACAATGATAACAGCTGACATTTTGCAGAGAAAGCACTAAGCACTCTCTACTGGCACTTACCCCTCATAGGGCATCTACACAGAAACTCAACGGAGTTTTTGATATGGCACCTTAGGTCCTGTCACTCCAGGGCTTAACACCCTGTCATGGGCCACCCTTGCACGGAGACTGCAACCCTCCACACCTCTGCCTGTCCATCTCTCTGACCTGGCACGTGCCGCTCTGCTTGGGGCTCATGCATTCAGCCGCACTGGCCCAAAGCTTCTTCCTTTGCTGTCTCTTTTTCTGAAAATACACTCATTCCCAATTATCATGAAAAGGGATCCCTTTGCTCCCAGCTCAATGCCACCTCTACAAAAGGCCTTTCCTGACCTTCCCCTCTGAAATGGCCTAAAAAGGACTAAGTCACCGGGCCATGGACACAAAGGGGCAGAGCAACAATGTGAATCTGCACCTTCCAAAGCGGGGATCCAGAGAAGATACCATTGGAAGAATCAAAGTCAAGGTTACTCTTTATCCCAAGGAAACGGTTTCCATGGGAAACCCTCAGATTCAAGTTGAGGCAAAAATTCTGCTTCACGCTGGGTTGGGCTTCTTTTTCTACTTAGTCCAGAAAGAACTACAATTGACATAATTAAATAAGGCCCCATTCCAGACGGACATAAGGGAAGGAAGCTATGAAGGAGATGAAAGAGAAGGACTTTTGAGATCTTGTACTGCCTTTAGGAAGGCTTCATTATTTCTCCTCATCACAGTAATTATTGGTCTAACGCCAGCTCTTTCCATCAAATGGGCCCAGTAAGACTGTGAAAACTGAATAAACACACTGCCTAATAAAAGCAATGGAGGCAAAGGGTGAAATTTCCACTTAGAGACAGCTATTCCTTGTTGAAATCTCCCAGGGGCATAGGGTTACTCAGCTGAGATAATTGCTAATTACGGGTGGACAGCCCAGGCAAGCAGCCAGACCAGTACCCCAATGTTTCTAAGGGTCAGCCATTGATTAGATTCCCAGCTCTTGATTAAATGTCACCAAATGATTAACTCATTCATCCTCAGGCTTTTCTGGAAGAGACCCTAGTTCAGCATAGGAAGCTTTCACCCAATAATTCCTCCACAATTCTTCTCTTCCCATGGATCCTTTGGGGGGAAGTTTCATGGCTCACTCTCTCTTCCTTTCTTCCCAGCAGCTTCTTTGGCTTCTGTTTCATTTGCTAATGACTAAGGAGCGTGCTCCCTTCTTCGCTGAAGGCATAGCATGGCTAATCTAATGTTTTCCTCCGCACAGGAACATTCAGGGGAGAATGCCTGAGACCAAGAAAGCATCATGCTCATTGTAAATACTTACTTAGAGACTAATTGGCGAGGCAGTAAAATCAAGCCACATGGGTTCACAACCCTGCTGATCACCTATGTCCCACTTTGTAAAGGGACTTCATCTCTCTGACTTTTCATTCCCTTACATATAACAGTTAGAAAATAATACCATTTATCTGAAAGGCTTGTTGGAAATTAAATAACCTATGTAAAAAGCAGCTAAACATCTACAGAATTTTAATATTTTTAGACTGAGCCTAAGAAAGAACTAGTAAGAATGTGAGACTACAAACCTCAAGCTCTAGCCACATCTGGCTTCTCCCATGGATGAGGAGTATCCCCATTCTCTGGGTCGGAGTTCAGGAGAAGCTGAGGCAGGTCTTGCTAGCCTACAAAAGGCTACACCTCATACTAAATCCCATTATGATCCTGGAAAGCTGACTTTTTGTCTAACGATGGAAGAATACTAACTACTAATTATTGAGCTTTTTTATATGTTCCAGGCACTGATCTGTGTATTTCATATGTGTACCTTTATGTACACCTCATAAAACCCAGCAGAGTTGGCACTGAGTGACAGACAGTGGACCAACCGGGCCACCGTCCTGGGCCCCCACGGCAAGGCACCGGGAGCTTTCCCTCCCTCTCCAAGTTCTCCTCCCTCCAGTCCCTATACTTGTGTGCTGAATGCTGTTTCAGTCCTTCTCTCACATCCTCAGGGTTTTTGTTTTCCTCTCTCTTTCTCTCCTGGGTCTTTCCCCTCAGGTCATGCATGACATTTTTTCCATCTTCCAGAGCCAATAACACC
Source organism: Micronycteris hirsuta (assembly GCA_004026765.1). NCBI lineage: Eukaryota > Metazoa > Chordata > Mammalia > Chiroptera > Phyllostomidae > Micronycteris > Micronycteris hirsuta. Next base: position 31,383 of record PVJI01013598.1, read on the forward strand.
GAAACAACTCACTTCATCCTAACCTTCCTCTCCAGCTGCCCCCTAGGTCTCCGCTCATCTTCCCAGCATGGATCCTGGAAGGATCTAACCCTCCCTCCTTCCCAAGCCTCCAGTGTTCTCTGGAACCCACTCCAACTAGATTTCCACTCGCCCTTCCCACAGAACTTTTCTTTTTAGGATCACTATTGTTCTAGACGTGTTGCTCAGTCCGTGTCTCTCAATCCATGTCACTAAATCCATGTCCCATCCCCCTTCCTTCTTGCCTATGAAATCAGATCCACCTTGATACACTTTCCTCACTGAGTTTCCAGGATCCCACATGGTCTTGGCTTTGCTTCTTCCCCCTTCCAGCTTCATCCCCTAGGCTGCTTTCTCCCCAACCTCTTAATGTGGAACTGAGCCATGCCTCCCTCCTTTCTCTGCACTCACTCTCCCACTGGCCTCATCTGGCTTCAGTTTGTAAACAGCACCTACATGTGGCTGTCTACCACATGCACATTCCCCTGTCCAGAGCCCTCACCCTGCACTGCTTCCCCGTTGTCCATTCAGAAGGTTCCCGATCCTTTCTGGTGCGCCCTACACTGGGGGCCTGCAGGGCAAGGCCGATTTCTCATCACGTTATGTGCGGCACATATGTTCATGCCTGTGTACAGGCCCTCCATGAAGCAAAGGGGAACACCCTAGCCTAGTTAAGAGGAGGAGAGAACCTGCAATTTCAGCTAGGATAAAGGGATTGGATCAGGGTACCACGCACATCCAAACATCTGCTCACTCCATCTCACACCATAAATCACTTTCAAAAACTCCTTCTCCGTCCATGGCTCCACTCTGTCTATTATGGATGCTGAGGAACTGAAAGAATGCTGCAGAGAAGCCAGTCCTTCCTGCCCACAGCAAATGTCCTGTGACCATTGGAACCTTTCTGTCATCCCTGAATTGTATTATCAGATCGCTACTGTTCTAATGACTCTCTTACTCACTTAACAGTCATCACTGTGTCTTTCCTTTAAAAGAAGAGACCAATAAACTCCATCTAAAAACTCTGGATTATGAAATTAGAGTAGCTTCAGTTTGCTCAGCTGTAAAATGGGAAAATAACTCCCTGTCTTCAAAGAGTAAATTAAATGCTCTATTAAGAAATATGGTATAGCTTATTAAAGGGAAGTGTGAACATATAAAAAACATAATTTATAATTATGCACAAAATCCCATTTTCCATCAGAAACTATGGAAGCAGAACAATATTTGTGGAGCTCTGACTCCATGTGGACAAGCAGGCCGTGTAATTTCAGAGCGAAGCTGAAACACAGGCTCTGGAATCTCAGTTTGCGTCGAGTGTTCACTTGCAGAAGATAATCTCTTCACTGAACACAGTGTGTGCACAGATAAACTGGAATCTTCTGTAATTAAAGAGATGGTTCTATTTCCTTCTGATAACATTTTTATATCTTCCCACTACAGTGTTAAGACAGAAAATGAGAAAGTGTTACTTCAAAAGGCTGAAGATAAAATTCCCACGGCTCCTACATATTTCCTTTCTCTTTCTCTTGGAAGTTCATGTGCCTTAAAATTGAGATCAAAGAATGAATTTTAAGGCAATGGCTACATTTCTTTTACCTCGGCAGGATGATAAAGGACTGAAGCATTAGACAAAGGTTATTTGCAGAGGCTGGTCATCGTTCTAGAACAAAACCAGAGGCAATAAAGCCGCTGGTAGACACCAATAACTTCTGGTATGTGCAAATTGTGGAAAAATAAAATTGATTTACTTGAGGGGTTATGGGCTCCACTTCTCTGGGGGTCGCTGTCCTCCATTATTAATGTATAATTCGCGCCATTTCTTGAGTCCTTACTTATGGGCCTGGCATCACACAAGCATGTATATGGCTCTTTAAATCTTCTCAACAATCATTTGGGCTGTTTGGTAGGTCTTAGCTTTTTGCCTGTTTTATATAATGGCTCAGGGAGTGGAAGGACCTGGCCCAATATAAGGAAATCCAAACTCTTTTCTGTGTAAAACATTCTTTGAGATGAGCAATTATTTTTCTGTCTGGGGGAAAAAAACACCCAGATAAAAATGATCTCCAGACCAGCGGACAGAAAGACACACATATCTTAAATCCATAACTTAACCGAGGGCGCCCTCAGAGGTAAGAGGAGGTGACCTGGGAGGGGCTTCTGTGAGGTGGCGCAAGGTTTTGAGGACTGAGGGAGAGGTGCAGGATTCAGATTAGTGGCGTGTGCGTTTTCTCTGGGTGCCGGCCTGGAAGGAGGACGCTAGGCTGCCGAGCCAGTGCTTTCAGAGGGCAATTGCCATGAGGAAAAAAGACCTTAAAACCATGTTCCTTGTAGAGGAGCTGGACAGCCTCAGGTGGTTTAACTGGGAAGAAAAGATGCGAAGGTCTGCGGTGTCATCTTTGAATCAAAGGAGGGGCTGCCTTGAGGAGGAAAGATCCATCATGTGCCTCATGACAGCGAGAATTGAATTTCTAAACATTGCAAGGAATCAAGCATGTCTGTCTTATACTGGATCTTCATGGAACGGTACAAGCTGTCCAAGTTCAGATGAGAATAAACAGCCTTGAGAGGCCACAAGTCCCCACTGTCCAAGGTACATAAGCAGCAGCAGACGGGGGTGAGCAGGGGGACAACTCAGGCCCTGGGGTTGGATCATGCTAGATTCTCTCAAAGCTCTCCTAGCCGGGGGCCCTCGGGGTCCTTTGCACAGTTTCTTCTGATCCAGGGATTTGGAGGAACACTGCAATGACACAACCCTTAAAAATCAGCTAGGCTTCTGGTATTAAACTTGCAAAGACAGAAAATTTCTCACGAGTGGGACAGCCCCCAGGTATACATGCTGCCTTTGTTTTCAGGTTAACAACTTCGACGTTTTTCTTGCTCATTCTTCCTCTCAGAATGCCAAGGACATAGCATCGGGGTCTAAGTTATTTCTCCAAATACATTCAATATGCTTTTCACGTACATACATTCATACACACATACAGAGAGAGAGAGAAAGGTCACAACCAACATCTACAAGATTTTTCATGATTGGATTTGAAGGAAATTAACTAGTTAGCACTCGAGGTGTGCTAACCAATGCTAACTTTTTCACTAACAGCAACTGTCCTAACCAGCGAAACCGAGGCTTGAAGAAGTCAAATATCTTGCCTAATGTCTCACACCCAGGACAGTGACACAGTTAGGTGCCCATCTCAGATCTGAGTGATGTGGACTTTCTAACTAGAAGCAGGAGGATGGGGTCAACCTCAGCCAAGTTGGGAACCCACCTGGCCTGCCAGGGGGCAGCTGCCTGCCGCAGCAGGAGGCATGTAACTCATTTGAGTTACCTTAACAAAAGCTCAGGAACCAAAAAGAAAATTTTAAAGACAAAAAGAACCCCGCCTGATGCCTTAATCAGAAGAAATGGTCCGATGGCCTCCCTGCCTTCTCACTTAGCTTGAAAACAAGCATTGGCGGATGGGCTCGCCCTCTGGGGAGGACCTGGAAGCACATGTTCACCCCCAGGGCTAACGTGGGAGCGGCTTTCGGGATGAAAGCTGGTGGTCAGAAGAGGTGCTGTAGAGGGGTGGGGGCCCCCCAGGAGCTCCCTCCTGCTGCATTGCAGCCAGCAGGCATTTGGCAGTGACCACTTGTCCACGGCCCTCCAGTAAACTGTCACCGCTCCCGGGTCATATCCCTGTACTTACTTATCTGTTACCTTATGATTGGACAGATTCCTTCCCTGCCTGAGGAGACCTCACACCCACATGCCATAATCTGGGCCCTCTCTTAATCTCATTGCTCCATCTTCCTTCCTTCCTTATTGTGATGCTGTTGAACAGCTGACTTCCCATCCATGAGTACCCCTCCCTCCCCTCCCCTTCTCGGCTGTCCCCTCGCAGTGCCGGCTCACACTGTCTCCAGCTCTCCGCAGACCTGTGCAGTGCCGTCACGCTCGTGTTTTCCTCTGGCATTTCGCAAGGTCGGCATCGACAGACTCCTTTCTCACTGCAATCAGAGGGATCATTTTGCTTTTCAGACTAGTATGAACCAGCTAAAGGGTTCATTGAGAAGAAACTATGGTTTACCTTAAAAAAAGAGGGTTGTGCCACTGACAAAATTAACTATATATATTTAGTTTTTCAGCCTTTGAAATCCCAGGGTTCAGGCAGAAATATCAAGGGATGACTGGAACCCGCCTCTCTCACACACCGATAGTGGTGTATTCCTATCACCGGGGCCAGGCTCCCGTTGTGGGGCAGAGAGCAGTGAAACTGTGGGGCCTTGCGTGGGCTGCGGCACGCAGGAGAGGGCTGCTGTCCCTAACCGTCTCAGACTCTGGCTTGAGGGGACGCAACAGAAGGCACCCTCGTGTTGCCACACTTGCACACCAGTGGGTGCTCAGAATCCAAAAGAAAGTGCATGGGCAGCCCGCAGACTTGTGTGAGCCTGCTCTCTCATCATTTAAGTAGATTTTCTTATGATGTTTGAATCCCGTTACCTGTTACAGGGCTTAGTCGGACCTGATTCTAAATTCAGCAAAATACGTTGTCCGACCACGACAACAAAAGATGGTGGTGCACACAGTCTGACTGTCCTGGCCTTGCACAGTCCCCCTGCCCTGTCCCACCAGGGCTGTGTCATTAACTCCCACCGAAGACTTGCTGGCGTCAGCACCTCACAAAGACACATTATCTCATTTTACCCTCAGAACAGGAAGTTGCTACTGTCACTGCCCATTGTATGGCCGAGGAAGTTGAGCTATAGTTGGAAGGACTTAAAAAAGTCACAGAGCTTGAAAGTAGCAGCCTTATAGTTTAATCCAAAATCTACGCACTCACAGAGTTTGTCCTCCACACTTACTAGTTCCAGTTTCTAAATGAGGAAGGCTGAGGGAAATTCAACCTACTTTTTATTGTCAGATCACATGTGTATGCTATGTACTGTTCACACATACACACACACACACGTTTACTGTTTCCCTCTCAAAAAAACAAAGGTTAACATAGCATTCCCAGCAATGCGAGGCCTGAAACTCCTGGTGCATCTTATGATTCATCTAGAATGGCTGACCGATAGGTAACAGCTATTCTGGAATGTCACAGCAGAGATAAAAGGAAAAAACTGTTAGGACTTCAGACAAGCACTTCCAGACTTGGAATCACTGTAGGGACTCTGGTTGCCTAGACAAGAAAAGGGAACCAGAGGGGAAGAAGTGGGGAGATGAGAGTGAGTGAGTGAGTGTGAGTGAGAGAGAGAGAGGCAAAGCACAATGAAAGGAACTCTGGAGGTGTAGATACAAAGACTGGGTTGGAGCCCTAACCCCTCCCTGGCCTCCTTTAAGTCCCAGAGCTGAGTGCTATCATCTGCACAAGAGAACCAGCCTTGTCGTCTGTCCGGGGGTTGTTCGGGGCTTACAGGCGCAGAAAAAGAGACCATTTGCGAACTGGAAAGTACTAACCAAGAAGTTACAAAAGGGAGGCCCAAGGCTCATCTTGCCCACAGATGTTGCAAGCTTAGCCCTTCAAAAACCGAAGGTCTACCACAGTGATGGTGATGGGGGAGGAGGATTTTAGTGTCTGCAGGGCCTGCGCTCCTCTGTCCACCATGGTTCTGCCAGCCCCAGCCTCTGTCTCCCTGCCGCCTGCCTGTCCTCTGCAGGCATTTCTGTTTGTCCCTCTACTACATACCAGTCATCCTCTATGACCAAGACAGCATGCCACGAACTTCACTGACTCGACCTTCTGTAAAATGCTAACAGAGCCCAAGGCAGGCACTGTGGCATGAGGAAGTAGCGACTTGGGAAAGCAGACCTATGGCCACATTTTCAACTCCGAATATGAAGAACTACAAAGCAAAAAGCATGGTTTTCTGAGACTTTGACTAACCCTCCAGAGCTGCTCTCTCTTTAAATGATGATGCTGAGATTGGGAAGGAAGGTGGGGACAGGATCCTACCATTGACAAATCGCCTTTTCACTGGTATTCACAGTGCCCAGGAATTTGTCAGTAACAGATGCTACACCAGCTAGAATAACCAGAAAAACCCAATGCACCGTGGAGGGGGAAAGATACGAGAGAGGAAAACGCATTTCAGCATCCAAGAGGATTGATTGTTAAGCAGCAGTAAGAATTTAAAAGCCAATTTCTGAAATGCCTCAAACAAGTGCCTCTGGAGTGTTCTGGCAGGCTGATGAAGAGGAGAAATTCAGGAACTGTAATTCACACAGCAACTGGCCATTCATCCTGAAAACACATCTGCTCTGGGCATTATTTATCCAGCAGTATCTTTGATTGCTAAATGAATCTGCGGCATCTCCTGTTTCTTCCCGACTCTTTGATGTCTGGTGTCAACCAGGCAGTTAATAACTGTCAACTGAGCCACTGTATTGGAGGGACTATATTTAACAAAAGATTAAATTAGGGAACGCAGCCAGACCACCCACTGCGCAGGAAAGCGTTCCTTGTTAGAACATAACATTACCATCGTAAGGATAAAAAGAATTTCGAATGGGAGGGTTAGGATTTTCCTCCCTAAAATGCAAGGTGTGAGTGACCACACTCAAACTGGGATATGTGTGGCTTGGCCTACTTTAAAATGCCCTCCCGCCTCAGCCCTTGCCTGTCATGGCCTTGGAGACTCATTTCTGCCCAGAGTCGGTGCTCACTATCCCCGTCACACCCATATCATTCTTTGTATCCAAACTCCGTGAGTCAAAACATTCAGGCAGAATGCCGGAACAGAAATAACACCGAACTTATAGTCAGAACACCAGAACTTGATGGTAATTCCCTTGCTCTATGCCATGTGACTGGCTCTTCACTGACCCTCAGTCCCCCAGCACTAAAACGTGGTATCATGTACGGGCATGTGCTGTTAGAGCTACAGCAAGTTGCAAACACTGTATGTCTTCCGGTGGATTTCCGTACAGTACGTGTGGTTTGTGGACACTCGACTGGCCTATCAGAGGAGGACTATTATGAGGAATGCAGTTCAGATAAAGAGAGCCAACATGTTACAGGTGTTCAGTTCTAATTCCACGGAAGATGAAGGCAGATTCCAGACATGCAGAGAAAGATGCAAAACTCGGACTTGGCGTAGTTAGGGGTTGCAGAGGAAGAGCTGTCGTGGGCCTGACGGAGCTCCACCCCAGGGCGGAGTCAGACTGATGTTAGGGGTCCTCAACCAAAAGTAGTTAAACAAAACCAGAAAACCAGGGAGCTAAGGGTGAATCCGCCATAGGATTTAGTCATTTTATCTCTGTTGCCACCATGAAGCTCTAAGACAACTGTTTTGTTTTGTTTTTTACCACATTTGGACTATGGATAAAAAAAAATCCAGAGCTACTGAAAAAATATGGCAGCCTGTACATGTTCAGAGAGCCACTCCCTACCCGACCTGAGGGAAATATAATAGTCCCCACTTATCCTTGGCTTTCCTTTCCTTGATTTCAGTCACCCGTGGTCAACAGTGGTCTGAAACTATTTAGTAGAAAATCCAGAAATAAGCAATTCACAAATTTTAGACTGCACACCACTGTGAGCAGTGTGATGAACTCCTGCTCCGCCCGCCCCGGGTGTGAACACGTCGCTTCGTCCCCACATCCACGCTGTGTGCGCTCCCCGCCCACCCGTCACTCAGTAGCTCTCTCGGCTCAGAGAGGAGAGCAGGGCCGCTACTGAATAGCATTCTCAGAAACGTGCTTGTCATTAAACTGAAAAATCTGTACTGTTTGTTCGCTTTTTCTTTGACTTTTTTGGTTCATCTCCTCTCTTTATTACTGTTGTATTTATATTAGAAAAAGCTAACATTGAGACTTCTTAGATATCAAACTCTGCACAAATACTTTATATAGAAGTAGCTTAGTTAATTCTCATAATCAGCCCTTCTACAGATGAGAACATGGAAAATTAGAGAAAGGAAGTACCAGGTCCATTTGCTGGAGCCCCACTGAATAAGATTGATAGAGTCAGAGCGTGAACTCGGTTCCGGATGATTCTGTCAGGAGAGTTTTTGTGACCTGAGTTATTTCATCTCTGGCCTTGCTCTTTCCTCTTCTAAGAGCAGGACTGCCAACCAGGAGCGATCGAGCGCGGGGCTAGGGCCTGTCTCTGAGCTTTCTCACAGGGCATCTAAGGGCACCTCTGCATTACTTACAACCTCTAATTCATTCTGGCATCTTTCTTGGCCCTTCACTCACCTAGGAAGCCCGCTAGAAACATCTTGAGCCCTAGAGATTAACCTGACTTGTGCTCACATGCAATATATCGTGAATGACTGTAGCACAGCTGCACCGTTCCAATCCTGCATTTCATAACTGAGGAATGAAATACAGTGTATCTGACTTGGGTATTTTCTAAGAGATAGTTGGAAAAATTATTACTTTCTGTGGGTATTTTTTTAGAGCAAATGTTTAGAGCAGTTATAATTTAATAGTCTGGCTCTGCTACAGAAAGCCAGCCTCAAGGCTGTGTACCCAAATATTCTGCACAGGCTGTTAAGACAACCGAGTGTTTTATACATTCTCCCCTTTCCATTGTGAATCTGCTTCCTAAATAAGAATGCTAACAGCATGTACCCTGCGAGGCTTTGTTGTTCAGAGAGTATACATTTTTTTAATTAATAAAATTAGATAAGCATTACTGAAAGAACTAGGTTGAATACTCAAACTCACATGAAGGCTGGGGAACTTTTTTCCCTTTAAAATGCACACCTGCTCACCATTGACATTTCACCCCTATCCTTTTCATTCTCGTTGCCCCTGAGCCTGTAACTGGCATCTCAGATTTTCTATTTAGTTGAAGGGTCTGAAATCTCAGTGTCCAAATTTGTGACACATCTGAAATGCTCGGTTTGGCTCTTTCACAGAACCATCTGGATTGATTCAGCTGTGCTGCATCTGGGTAGATTGGTTATGGGCCAGGTTTAAAAAAAATACACTGGATGGAGTTGCCTTTCAAGAGTTTGGTTGTTTTTGCTTTTTATGGACTTGGCCATAAAATTGTAAATTAGGAAATAGTCTCAGTGGATGAAATCCCTTTCAAAAAAAAATCACCCATTCTAGTCTTGACTTACTATTTGGGAAATTCTTCTTCACAACTAACCAAACATTTTCTTGCTACAATTAATGAAAAAGCCACATTGCCTTCACTTCAGCATAGAGAGGGAAGTCTTCTGGGCAATCCTACAAAGCTGTGAAATTATCACGATATACTCATGATCACAGAGCTGTTAGGAGTTTGAATTACCTGGGGATTTCAGGAAACTGACTGCATGCTAAAAAACCTTCTTCCAACCAATGATTGTATGCATTGATAATCTCTCTCCAGAATGTCTGATTTCGCTTTCTGGACATAGTAACCTTCACTCCTCTTTCTGCTCTTCAGTGGTCTCATTTCTGTCTGTGGTGAGCAGTTGGGTTGCACTTCACTGGACCATCTCAAGTACTGGCCACTGACTTTCGAAAATGGAGAAGCTTAAGAAGGCGACCATTGTTCCGCAGAGCATCCTGTGCTACACTATTTATAGCCTACCTAGCATCTCAGGTGACTTTTTAAGACATGTCCACATTCATTCAGCCTCTTCTTAACCAAATGTTCCTGTAACTGCGTGACAAGGTTTGGCCTAAATGCAACTCTGAAGACTGACAGGAACTCATCTAAGAAGATGAGAAACCAAAAATAACACACTTCTTTATACATGACACATCCACAGGGTGTCTACGTGCCCCTGACCCTCCCTCTAAGAAAACACCCAAACTAGACTGATTTAGTTCTACCTCATCACGGAATTTGCCGCCACTTCTGTCCGCGTCTCAGACCAAACCCCTGGGAGTCATTCTTGATTACTTTATGCCTCTCCTAGAACGTCAGTAAATCCTGCCCCCAGACCTCCGAATTCTACCTCAGTAAATCAACTTCTCACCAACTCCACTTTAATCAGCCTTTAAAAGTAACCGTTGTCCCCGTCTGTAACAGCTTCCTCCCGGTCTCCCAGTTGCCACTCTAGCCTCCTTGCCATCTGTTATTTTTAGGCAAATATATATATAATCACATTCAGGAATCACCACCATGGTTAACACCTTAGTATATGTCTTTGTGGATCTTTTTTTAACCAAAGTGAGAATATAGTGTCCCTACTGTTTCATAACTTTTTTCTAGTTGATAGTATCACCTCTGCATTTCAGTAATTTCTAAAATGTTTCCAATGATCCTGAAATGTCTTCACAGCTATTTCCCCCAGCCCAGCACCATACTTCAATCACAGCCTCAGCCCAGGATAGTCCTTGTATGTTTCTGAGTTACTGAAAAGACTGAGCCAATAACCTTAACGTCCTTTCTTCACAAAGGAGTCAGACATTTGTTTCTGTAAATGTAAATAAGAGCAGTTGACCCTCTTCTTAAACATATTAAGTGCCTCCTACTTCGTGTAGAGTAAAATCCAAACTTCCTCAATGGCCCACAAGGCACTATGATCTGGCCTCTGGCCAACCTTACTGACTTGACCTTCTAACTACTCTCCTCACCCAACACCAGTCACGCAGGCCTAATCTCTGGTCCTCAGAGACTCCAGGAGGTATAAGCTATAAGCTCCATGCCAACAGAAATTGTATCCGATTGGTTACCACTGTAGTGCCTCCAATAGGGCCTGGCACCTGGTGGGCATGCAACAAAAATTATTTGGTGAATGAATGAATAAAAATCCCCAAGACTCTTAAGAGAAGTTTAGGAAAATTGTATGAAAGACAAGGGGGAGCAGATTCAAAGACCATCTAGGCCAGTCTTTTTTGTTATGGGTGAGGAATGGTCAGCCAGAGGAAAAGGACACATCTAGAGCAAGGCCCACCCAAAAGGAAACGGTTTGCAGACGCACTGCTCCGGGAGGCAGACCTCTCGTCTAGTGCGAGGCCCAGATTCAGGAACACGAAAGGCTCTGAACTTGCTCAGAGAGAAGTGATATCTGCAAAGATTTCTGACGGGAAGCATCTGGGTTTGGAGCTGTTTTCCTGAACTCCGTCTGGACTAGAGCTCTGCCGTGCTTGGGAGGTGGTCTTGGGTGTGTACACCTGCGCTTTTGGGGAAACCTATGAGCTGTCACAGTTAGACACCTGAACTCTAATTGTCTGGCAGTGACCTTGACCTCCACAGGAACCTGGTCTCCCAACTCCTACTATAGTACTTTTCCTATACCAACATTCTGTCCCCGAACTGTGAGTGCATTTTCTTTAAAAATAAACGCCCCCCCCAAACACATAATATGACTCAGTTTTACTGTGACACTGATCCCAGTGTTGGCGTGGACAAGCTCACCAGCCTCTTAGTCATCGTTTGTAAAACATCAGGCGCTCTGCTAAGTGGCTTCTATGCATTATCTCATTTCATGTTCATAGCACCTCTTACAGGTAAATACCATTCTTGTTCCCATTGTACTGGTGAGGAACCTGTGCATCCAAGAATTTAGGTAACAGGTCCAGGGTTAACCGCAAAGATCAATGAAGACATCTTGCTTCAAATCTCAATCTGCTGATCTGCAAATTTTAGGGTCTACTGCCTTCCCTCTGTGGTGCCTCTACCCTCCTGGGCCTGCACATGCCAGCCTCAGCCGATTCCCAACCCCAGGTACCCACTTCATTCCTTTAAGTTCAAATTCATTGTCAGGCTTAAACTGAGAGTTAGTGAATGTTTACTTGGTATGTCAGACCTATCAAGTGACTCAGGAGTAGATCCTGCCTTATCTCCCCCCAGAGTATCTGATCTTGCATTTTCAAGTCTGCTGGCGGCTACTCAGGAGTATGTTTTAAGATAGAGGAGTCGTAAGAGCTTGGCTCTATGAATAATAACTTCTCCCATATCTGTATATGGCACATTCTGTCCTGTGTAAATATTTAGTTATGTTTAGGAATAAGAAGTAGTCATTTTATTTATAACCTCAATCTTAGGGAATTTCAAAGACCATTTGCTCCTGGGTTTCTTGTAATATATCCTTCTCTTCCCATTCTTTCATGCAAACGCAGTCTATACAGATCAGAATCCTGTTTCTCTGCTTTAAGGAGGGGGGTCGTGGTTGCTGCAGGAGCGAGAATGGGGAGAGTAGTGGTACCTGGCTCCTTGGCCTGCTGCTTTTGCCAGGTAACCTGAGGCTGGAGAGAGTCACCCACTCAAGGTCACAGTTCTCCAGCTGGCTGAAGTGACCACTGAGTGTTCGCACTGAGCAAGTTGATGCTAAAATGCACAGCTTACTTCAGGGTATGCACCACGTCTTTACCTGGGTAGCAGGCAGTGCTTTTTCTTCTTCTGCCCCAGCTGACTCTAAGAATTGCTTCTCCCGATTTCCCAGGCGCACCTCCCTGGATTCCCGTGTGCTGCATGCTGGTTGCTGCCTCCAGACTGTGTTGCCTAGCAACCAAGCTCTGCAGGCTTCCTAATAGACAAAGGCTTTTCCTTCCAGTCCAACTGCTGCACTAAGGCTTATTGTTGATAGGGAACAACTCCTTGCTGAGCATACTCTCTAATCTGGAGGCAGCTTTGGGGACTTGGAGCCAGGAGCTACAGACGTCTCTCCTCACCAGGGAGGAAGGGTAGACGTTTGAGGACTAACTCATATTACATGGACTACTTCCTACACTGACAGAGGACTTTGCCTGTGTTTCCACTTGGTCACCCACCAGACATTACAGAAGGCATTCTGTACAAGGACATCTGAACTCAGAGAATAACTCACATCGCCAACTTCTTGTCCCATACAAGCCCCAAAGAAGTCATCTAAAATTGTAAGATACACAAGCACATTTTGAAATTATTTCACACCTATCAACTGAGTGGCTCAGATTTAAGCTCCATTCAATAGAAACCCTTGCAGCCATCTCACTTGATCTTCACCTTGCACCAGGCAGAGGAGCGGATGGCATTTCCACTAAGAAGAAGAAAAGGGGACTCACCCGAAGGGAGACAGGAAAAAGGAGACAACGCTTATTCTTTAACACCAGCCTTTTGGAGTCTGCTCCATCCAGGCTCCATCCGGGTGCTTGTTCAAGTCTGGGACAGACACACCTTCATGTGAATGACGATTTGATTGGTGGCTTGCCTGCAGAGAAAGGAGGGCAGAGGGTCATTTTCTAAATTAGTAAATAAGCTTGGAGAAATGTAACAATTTATTCTGGGTTACTCAGCAAAGCTGTGACCCTCTTATCTTTCTGAATCAAGGCAATCAACCATTAAACACTCCATTACTGATGTCTCTGTGGCTTGTTATGAGACAGCACATGAATACATCTAGAACGTTATGCAAGCAAAGAATTTTAAAGAGAGATGATCGGCAAAATGCAATTAATGCACCCCACTATTGAACAGGGCAGAGTTTCATAATCTTCCGGGTTTTCCTAGCAAAAAGCAAGATAAACTTAAGGAGGAAAAGCATTGTGTCTATTTCTTTTGCCTTTGTGTCTTATGTATGCCTCCACAGAGCCTGACATATAGAGATCAAATCATAAATATTTACAGAACTAATGAAGAAAAATGAAGAAAAATAAGGAATTAGTGTGTTACCCAATACAGCAAAAAGAGTTTGTGTTCCAATTCCTGCCTTATATCATTTAGGTAGACCAAATACCATCACCGTAGGTTCAAAATCCGGACGACTGTTCTGGCATTTTAGTATTGCTAAAACCTGGGGAAGTCTTCCCTGTGAAACAAGACGAGCCAGCCGACTGCAAGGCCAGAACCTGTGTCATTCAGATCACAAACAGCAGGAACGCTGAGCCAAACCACAAATGTCCTCTTAGCCCTCATATTTTCCTTCCTCTTCGTCTGTTCAGTGTTGTTCCGCACTTGAATGTGATGATCATCAAAGGCATTTTGCTTGCCTAGTTCATAACCCATTATTGTTAGGGCAAGTTCATCAGAGCATATGGCATAATAGTCAGACGCCTAAAATTCGGGGCCAGGCTGACCCAGGGAAGTAGTCTCTCCTCTTTCCTAGTGACTGATTGCATGGCCTGCAGCGTCTTCAAACCAGTTTCCTCTTAAGCAAAAAGGGAATCAGCATAGCACCCATGTCAGAGTCTGGTTGTAAATATTTAATGAACTTGTGCTTGTAAAGCTCTTAGCTCAGATCTGACATATAAAGCCCAGCATATGTTGGTCATTAATTTTAATAATAACAATGGTAATTTAAATAATTGTGTATTTTATGCATTATATCTTATTTTTGGAGGGATCCATGTTCTTTGGCCAAGATCCTAAGATGTCCCAAACTTCTCAATCAACTCATGGAAAGAGCCCCTAGTGCATGTCTAAGAAATGTATGTTCAAATAGCATTTAACATAATTTAGTAACTTCCCAGGTCCAGGGAGGAAATTCTAGAGAGGCAGCAGTCTGGACCTCCCCTGTGAAAGAGCTTGCTGTCAGTGCCCCACAGTCTCCCTCCTCTGCCCGCCGCCCCCCACCTGAGGGAGGACTTGTTTAGCGCGCGCTGTGCCTGCCGTCCCTGTGCGGGAAGGACCCGTGCCATGTTTCCCATCACACGTTACGTTTTCCTGACGCCATCTGCTCTCCTGAGCCCACGGCACAGTTTGCCTCGCTGTCACAACTCTGTTTGAAAATGCGGAGAAGAAATGCGATGAATGGTTCTGAGGAGCGCCGTTTACCTACCAGCCATCCACCAGTGAGTGGCAGGGGTGGCGCTGGAAAGAGCACAGTTGTACCACTCCGGGACTCTGCGATCGGCCCTATCTATCCAGCACGTCACAGACTTGGCAGGACAGACAGACGCAAGGGCTGCATCCAAGGATTTGTAATCCAGGAAGGACCTGCTGCTACAAATCCTACCTTAGCTCTCACTTACTGAGTTCTTTATTTCCACCGGGCACTATGGTAATTACTCCCACATATAACGATCTCACAACACCCCAAAGGAAGGCACTGTCTGGCCCACGTGTCTAGTTGGGGAACTAGAGGCTTGTGAAGAGGAGTTAAATTTCTCATGATCACCCAGTCAGCACACGGCAGAGTTGGGATGTGAACCCAGGTTACCTGCTCGGACTCTCTCCAGTCCCACCAGAAGTTCTCATCTCCTAGAGTTATGCTTCTATTCTGCTGTTGTTGTAACCCTAAGTACGTACTTACGCACACAACTCACACCACCTGTGACCCTGCCTCGTGGGAGCTCAGTAAATATCATCAGTGAGTGGTTTGTCAAATGGGGACAATGACCAGCATGATCAAATAATGTCATCCAAGTCAGGGCCTGTTTGAGAGGGAAGGGAGCCCTACTAAGAATTTTGCTAGGACAACAGCTGTAAATTGCAATCATCCTGGACAAATTGGACCACATGGCTATCCTGGTTATAACCCTATGTTCTACTATAGCTACTTAATATTATGAGTTTCCTCCGTGATAAACGCTAGAGACAGCCTTTGAAACAGTTAAACCTGAACACTAAAAATTGGAGCCATCCATCCTAAACACAAGCTCAGAAAGAGACTATCAAAAAGACAACCTGGCTGTCACCCTGATTTTGTTTTCCCTTTTATAAATGTGTAATTTTTTTCCCCACTCCTCAGCAGATGCTACCTGACTTGTGCTCTGGCTAATGTCACTCACATCAAAAGCATTGCCAAATGCAATGAGGCGCAAGTGACACCAGCAAAGCTGATGAGCAAGACCCTGGCTGGTGTGGCTCAGTGGATTGAGCGCTGGACTGCGAACCAAAGGGTCTCAGTTTAGATTCCCAGTCAGGGCACACGCCTGGGTTGTGGGCCAGGTCCCCAGTAGGGGGTGCATGAGATGCAACCACACACTGATGTTTCTCTCCCTCTCTTTCTCCCTCCCTTCCCCTCTGTCTAAAATAAATAAATAATAT
>PVJI01013599.1:0-36179 GCA_004026765.1 Micronycteris hirsuta
TATTTCAGTGAAACTGTTTTGGAATCACTGCTAATATCGAAAATCAAT
The DNA here is from genome assembly GCA_004026765.1 of Micronycteris hirsuta. Lineage (NCBI taxonomy): Eukaryota > Metazoa > Chordata > Mammalia > Chiroptera > Phyllostomidae > Micronycteris > Micronycteris hirsuta. Next base: position 49 of record PVJI01013599.1, read on the forward strand.
CTAAGAAATTTGAGTTTTAGTGCAGTTTCCCATTTAAAAGCATTTCCCCCCAGGATGACATCTCTGATGTTTCGGCACCTGAAGGCGATTATCCATTTCTCATAACTCTAGGCGTCTCTCTCCAGGATGAACTGAAGCCTAGGAATCGTCAGTCAGTGCTTAAAGGTGGTGTAGTAAAAATCACACTGGTTATGTTTATACAATTTCTTTTAGTATAAGTTTTCTCCCTGACAAAAGAGTCTTTGCAAGCACCAAATTTACAGGATTTCTCTCTGTATGCCACGAATATGTGGTTTCCTAAAGTACAAAACCATGAGACTTTTTAAGTAAATAACAAAGCTTAATTGCATACTTGTTACTTATCAACAAACTCTTTTCCTGATTTCTCCATTCCCAGGACATTGCCCAATTATTGTCTCGGGCTTCATTTGCTCCTCCTTCCCAGGATCTGCTGTGAAGCTGGGACGGGTCTCTGGATAATTACAGGGCTGGAGACATAGTTTAATGTGATATGAAGCCTATTTTCATCTCCAGCTTTTACTATCATTAGTCTTCACCATGGACAAATAATCTGTGGTCAGGCTCTTAAGAAATTACGAGTTGTACAGAATAATTTTTCCTTTTGTATATTAAGGTATATAAATATTATCTTTTAGGCATTTCGTAGCTTTATCTAGTAAGTGGAAGCCTGTAAGAAAATGTCTGTGTTGACAGTCCTCCTGATTATTTTAGAGAAAATACTGATAACCAGTAGTTCTTGCCAAAGAAATTACAGGGTTACATCAGCTGTAGGCACAGGTCCAAGCTTAACCGTCATGAAACTAACACTCAGGGACAAAGATGCTCAGAAGAAAAATTAAATAAAATTCCTGACCACAAAAGGTCACCCCAAACTGCCTGGTTTTTCCTTATATCAGAAGTTATCCTTGGACATAATTAACAATCTAAAATCATCAAGTGCTCGACAGCACTAACCAGGAAATATGAAGCTAGGAGTATTTTATCATCCATGTACTTTGGGTTTGTGTATTTTTTTCACTTTTCACGTTTTCTGCCTGAAAAAATGGGTGGATATTACTACCTTCCCTTTTTAGCCATATCTCTTCTCCACATACTCTAGACTGGAGGTTCTCAAACTCTGGCTTGTTTCAGAATCATCTAGAAGACTTGTTAAGTTTCGATTGCTACACCACCACCAGAGTTTCTCATCAGTGGGTCATGGGTGGGGAGTCTGAAATTTGTATGTCTAATCAATCCTCAGGCAGTGGAGATGCACTTTTGATGAAGGATCGCACTTTGCAAACCACTGCTCTAGTTGGTCTCTAACCACACCGGAAGCTCCCTGAGCATGCCAAGCCCTCCTTCTGGCCTCCCCTTCACCTGAACACACTCTGCAGTCCTATCTTCTTTGCTACTTAGGTGGTCCTGCAGAGTCAGCTCATGTACCACCTCCTCTGGGAAGCCTTCCTTTCTGCCTTTTCCATTCCCAAGACAGGGTTTGGTACTTTTTGTCTTTGTTTCTGTCATTATTTCCTGTTAACATATCTGTTTCCCACATTCAACTATTAGCTTTTAAAGAGAAAAGATTATGTTTTATTTGCATTTATTCACTACTGTCCACTAAAATGCCTAACATGCAGCAGAATTGTCAGTGGGCTTTGCTCACCACAGCCTTGTCTTCCTCAACAAAAGGATGTGAAGCTCAGAAGTGGGGACCCGACTGTAACAGTGTCTGCACTGCATGTATGAACAACGGTGTCTGTCATGAAGATACTGGAGAATGCATTTGCCCTCCTGGGTTTATGGGGAGAACATGTGAGAAGGGTAAGTCAAGAGTACTTGATGAGTGAGTTGTGGATTTAAAAAGACAGCATTGGATCTAGAATTTTATATTTGAACAGAGTTGGGAATGGAAGTTAAATGGCCTCTGTGAGGCCTATGGTACCTTTGTGTGAATTAAAAAAAAAAAGTGCCCTTTCCTAAAGGCTTTTTATTGTCAACTGCTGGAAAGTTGCAATACATACATGAGTCTACAAGGTCTGTGATATGTCACCCCTAGGTTTGCGCTGCACACAACCTACGTAACTATGGCTTCTGGGCAGTTTCATCGTCTGTAAAAGGGACCATACGCATGTGTTCACCCTGCCTGTGCCACAGCTGAGATTACGTTATTTTCCATGTTCAGTGGTCTAGGAGAGACCCTTTAAAAGAAGAATTACGCATTTCAAAGGGTTGTGTATTTGACTCTTAATCATCTTTTTCTCCCCCCAAAGCTTGTGAACTGCACACCTTTGGCAGAACTTGTAAAGAAAGGTGTAGTGGGCCAGAGGGATGCAAGTCCTACGTGTTCTGCCTCCCAGACCCCTATGGGTGTTCCTGTGCCACGGGCTGGACGAGTCTGCAGTGCAATGAAGGTGCGCACCAACCACGCCGCTGGACAGCAGATGTTCTAGCAGGTCTATCGGGGGGCTGGCTTGTTGGAAATCCTAGTGTAGAATATACTTGGACTTCTCAGTCAGCTCTCTATCCATTGCTGGGCTACGGGGTTTTGCATCACAGGTGATTTCAAGTTAATTATGCTTTCACCTGAAGACTCCGGACCTCATGGAAGAGTGCTTCTTATACACACCACCTGGGGATCTTATTAAAACACAGATTCTGATTTCATGAGTCTGGACTGGGGCCTGCAGTTCTGCATTTCTAACGAGCTCCCACATGGTGCTGACACTGTTGGTTTTCAGACCACACTTTAAGTTGGAAGGCCGTAGATTTGTTTTCTCAATGCATCAAAAATATCAGCACTTTCAGGTCAGATCCAGACAGGATTTGGAATTTGAAAATTGAGAAAGTTAAGCTCTTATCTTTTGTGGGCCTTATTCATGCAGTATTAACTTCCCCTACTCAAAGATTCCCTCTGCCCTTTCTAAAATATACTTTCCCTTTTGATGAGGCACAAAGGCATGTGTTTCCCATCCATTTCACAGTATGTGTTTCACATCTACTGTAACACAGTCGCTTAACATGAACCTGAACCTGTAGCCAAATATGCAAGACATTTTCTAATGAATATTAATGCAGTAAATTAGCCAGAGCTCCAAGGATTTTCAGTAGTTACCTCAGAAGCCAGCTTTTTCCACATCTGGCACCATTGGGAGCTATGATGGGTCCCAGCAACCTGACAACAATGCCCTAGAGCAAGGCAGTTTAGTATAAATAAAAGGAAGACACGTCTGTACCAAAAATTTTTCTAGTAGCCACATTTAAAAAGTAAAAGAAATAGGTGAAATAATTTTAACACTTCATTTAACCTACTATACCAAAAATATTTCAATAAGTAATCAATAAAAAATACTAAGAATATATTTTACATTCCTTTTTCCACACTAAGTCCTTGAAATGTTAACTTGGGCTAGCTGTATTTTAAGTGCCCCACAGCCATACACAGTTAAGTGGCTACCATACTGGGCAGCACAGCTTTAGAGGCTTGCACTAGGAGGGCAGTGAGAGGAGTGACACAGAAGCGAGTGGCAGCTGCCTACAAAAGCTCACTCAGTCCCCTCGTAATGTTGTGTCTGCTGCCACAGAACACTGAGGGAGACATGGCGGTGCAAGAATGTGCACCTTAGAGTAAAAGTGCTCCCGGGTGGGGGCAGTCCAGTCCCCTTTCAAAAAAAGAATAATCATTTGCAATTTTTTTAAAAAACATGTGCATGTTGTAAACACTGGAAAGGCCCAGGAGGGGGTGCGTTTAAGAAGGAGTCTAGAGTATAAGCTTCATCAGCTTCATAGTCAATGTGTCACTAGATCCAGGTTTGTAAGGGTACATTTATTAACTCATCCCAGCCCATGCCTGGCTCAAGAAATCACTAAGATCTTATGAATGAGAATGTTCTAGTGTTCTCCCAGACTCCTTCCTAGTACCTCCAAATACCAATGTGCTTGACCTTTGTATTGTCCCGTAGGTCCCTCAGACTAATCATTTCTTTCTAATTTTTCCCTATCTGTGTTCTTCAGTCTGGATGCCTATAGATGTAGCTTAAAATTCATTGTCTCTTTCTTCTGTTATCTCCACTCTGTTTCTAAGTACACATAGTAATATTTTTAATTTTAGCTGTCCAGTTGTAGAATAGTTTTTTGGGTTATTTCTAAAAAAAAATTTATTGAATTTATTGGGATGACATTGGTTAATAAAATTATATAGGTTTTAGGTGTACAATTCTATAATATATCATCTGTGATTATATTGTGTATTCACCACCCAAAGTTAAGTCTCATTCCATCACCATCTATTCCCCCTTTATCTTCTTCTACCTCCCTCTACCCGCCTTACCTTCTCGTAACCAACATAGTGTTGTCTGTGTCTATAAGGGTTTTGTTTTATTTTGTTTCGGTTTTGCTTAATACCTTTACTTTTTTCACCCAGCAACTCAACCCCTTCCCCCCGACAGCTGTCTGTCTGTTTTTTGTATCTATGAGTCAGTTTCTATTTTGTTAGTTTACTTTGTTCATTAGATTCCACATATAAATGAAATCACAGGGTATTTGTCTTTCTCTGACTGGCTTATTTCACTTAACATGATTCTCTCCAGGTCCACTCATGCTGTCACAAAAGGTAAGATTTCCTTCTTTTTATGGCCAAGTAGTACTCCATTGTGTAAATGTACCACAGCTTTTTTTTAAAGATTTTATTTTTATTTATTTTCAGAGAGAGGGGGAAGGGAGGGAGACAGAGAGGGAGAGAAACAGCAATGTATGGTTGCCTCTCACATGGACCTCACGGGGACCTGGCCCGCAACCCAGGCATGTGCCCTGACTGGGAATCGAACCGGGACTGCTTGGTTCCCAGCCCGAGCTCAATCCACTGTGCTACACCAGCCAGGGCTGTACCACAGCTTTTTTATCCACTCATCTACTGATGGGCATTTGGGCTCCTTCCAGATCTTGGCTATTGTAAATAGCACTGCAAATTGAACATAGCAGTGCATATATTCTTTCAAAACAGTGTTTTGGGTTTCTTTAGATATATTCTCAGAAGTGGAATTGCTGAGTCATAAGGCAGTTTCATTCTCATCTTTGAGGAAACTCCATGCTGTTTACCACAGTGGACGCACCTATTAGAATTCCCCACGACAGTGCACTAGGGCTCCTTTTCCCCCACATCCTGGCCAACACTTGTGTGTTGATTTACTGTTGATAGCCATTCTGACAAGTGTGAGGTGATATCTCATCGTGGTTTTAATTTGCATTTCTCTGAAGATTAGTCATATTGAGCATCTTTTCAAATGTATATCAGCCATCCGGTATGACATCTTTGGAGAAGTGTCTATTCAGATCTTTTGCCCACTTTTAAATTAGATTCTTTGTTTTTTGTTTTTGGTGTTGAATTGTATAAGCTCTTTATATATTTTGGATATTAAGCCCTTATCAGATGTATCATTGACAAATGTATTCTCCCATCCAGTAGGTTGTCTTTTCATTTTATTGCTGGTTTCCTTTACTGTGCAAAAGCCTTTTAGTGTGATATAATCCTATTTGCTTATTGATTTTTTAGTTTCCCTTGCCCAGGGAGACATATCAGAAAAAATATTTCTATAAGATTTTACTACTTATGTTTTCTTCTAAGATTTTTATCGTTGAATCTAACATTTACATTAAGTCTTTAATCTATTTTGAGTTTATTCTTGTTAATGGTGTAAAAAGATGGCCTAGTTTCTTTTTTTTTTTTGCACGTATCTGTCATTGGATAGACACCATTCCCAACACCATTTACTGAATAGACTGTCTTTACCTCATTGTATGTTTTTGCCTCCTTTGCCGAATATTAATTGACTGTAAAGGCATAGGTTTATTTCTGGAATTTCTTTCCCATTGATCTATATATCTGTTTTTATGCCTGTACCTTGCTGTTTTGATTACTATGGACTTGTAGTGTATTTTGATATTAGGTAACAAGATTCATCCAGCTTTGTTCTTCTTTCTCAAGATTGTTGTGGTTATTTAGGGTCAATATAAATTTTTGGAATGTTTGTTCTAGTTCTGTGAAATATGTCATTGGTATATTGATAGCAATTATATGAAATATAAACATTGCTTTGTGTAGTATGGACATATTAATGATGTTAATTCTTCCTATCCATGAACATGATACAATCCTTCCACTTATTTGTATATTCTTTAATTTCTTTCTTCAGTATTTTATAATTTTCTGAGTACAGGTCTTTTACACCCTTGGTTAAATTTATTCCTGGATATTTTATTTTTTTGAAGCAGTTGTGAATGGGATTGCTTTCTTAATTTCCTTTTCTGATAATTCATTATTGGTTTATAAAAATACAACTGATTGTGGATATTTATTTTGTATCCTGCTACTTTACTGAATTCATTTATCACTTCTAGTACTTTTCTGGTGAAATCTTTAGGGTTTTCTATATACATTATTATATCATCTTCAAGTAATTACGGTTTACTTCTTCCTTTCCAATTTGGATGCCTTTTATTTCTTCTTGCTGACTGCTGTGGCTAGGACTTCCTGTACTATGTTGAATAAGAGTGGTGAAAGTGGACATCCCTATCTTGCTCCTGATCTTAAGGGAAATGCTTTTAGTTTTTTCCTGTTGACTATGATGTTTGCTATGACTTTGTCATGTATGGCCTTCCTTATGTTGAAATATTTTCCTCTATTTCCATTTTGTGAGAGCTTTTATCATAAATGGGTGCTGGATTTTATCACTTTTTGCATCTATTTAGATGATGATGTGATTTTTATCCTTCATTTTGTTTATTGGTGTATCACGTTTATTGATTTGCAGATATTGTACAAACCTTGAATCTCTGGAATAAATCCCACTTTAATTGGTCTATTAAATTTTCTAATTCTTCCTGATTAAGTTTTAGAGGATTGTATGTTTCTAGGAATTTATCCAATTTTGCCAGATTGTGCAATTTGTTGGCATATAGTTTTAAAAAATATTTTCTTATGGTCCCTTGTGTTTCTGTGGAGTCAGTTGTTATTTCTCCTTTTTAATTTCTGATTTTATTTATTGGGGACCTCTCCCTTTTTTCTTGCTGAGTCTAGTTACAGGTTTGTCAATTTAGTTTATCTTTTCAAAGAACCAGCCCTTGGGTTCACTGATCTTTAGTATTGTGTTTTACATTCTAGTGCATTTATTTTTGCTCTGATCTTTATTATTTCCTTCTTTCTACTATTTTGGGTTTTGTTTGTTGTTCTGTTTGAAATTCCTTTCAAACAGTGTAAAGTCAGATTATTTGATATTTTTGTTGTTTTGAGATAGGCCTGTAATGCTATGAATGTCCTTCTTAGGACTGTTTTCATTGTGTCCCATACATTTTGGGTTGTTGTGTTCTCATTTTTATTTGTTTCAAGGTATCTTTTGATTTCTTCCTTAATTTCATGGTTCACCCACTCATTGTTTAGTAGCATGTTATTTAGACTCTATGTGTTTATATGTTTTCAGTATTTTTTCTTCCAGTTGATTCCTAGTTTTATACCATTGTGTTCAGAGAAAATGCTTGATATGATTACTATCTTTTTAAATTTATTGAGACTTGGTTCATGTCCTAACATTACCTCTCCTGAAAAATGTTTCATGTGGGTTTGAAAAGAATGTGTATTTGCTGCTTTGGAATGAAATGCTCTGAAGATATCAATGAGCTCTTATCTGATCTGGTGTAATTTTTACTTGTTGTTTTTCTTTCTGAAAGATTTATCCATTGATGTCAACGGGTATTAAAATCCTCTACTTTGACTATATTTCTGTTGCTCTCTCCCTTTTTGTCCTTCAGGACTTGCTTTATATATTTAGGTGCTCCTATACTGAGGGCATACATCCTTTCAAGGATTACATCCTCTTGTTGTATGGACCCCTTTGTCATTATGTAGTGTCCTTCTTTGTCTCTTATAATAGCCTTTGTTTTAAAGTCTATTTTGTCAGATATAATTATATCTGCCTCAGTTTTTTTCATTTCCATTTGCATGAAATATCTTTTTCTATCCTTTTACTTTTAGTCTGTATATGTCTTTCAGTCTGAGATGGGTCATTGTAGACAGCATATATATGGGTCTTGTTTTCTTATCCATGCTTCTAACCTATGTCTTTTGATAGATATGTATTTATGGCAATTTTAATCTTCCTCTGGTGTTTCTTTATGTTCCTCTGGTGTTTCTTTTTCTATTTTTCTTCTTCCTCTTAAACAAGACCTTTTAATATTGCTTGAAATACTGGTTTGGTGGTAATGAACTCCTTCAGCTTTGTCTTCTCTGGGAAGCTCTTTATTTCTCCTTTAATTTTAAATGATAGCCTTGCTGGGTAAGTAGTCTTGCTTGTGGGTCCTTGCTTTTCATCTCTTTGAATATTTCATGCCAATGTCATCTGGTATGAAGTGTTTCTGCTGAGAAATCAGCTGACAGTCTTATTGGAGCTCCCTTGTAGGTAACTGTCTTTCTCTTGCTGCTTTTAAGAGTCTCTCTTTGTCCTTAAACTTTGCTATTTTAATTATGTTGTGTCTTGGCATGGGCCTCTTTGGGTTCATCCTGTTTGGGACTCTGTGTGTGGGCCCTCCTGTTCTAATTGAGTCCTGTTTTCTCTTGGCCCATTTCTCTGTAGAGCTGATCCTCAGGCTGGCTGACTGTAGGATCAACCCTGACCACAGTGTATCAACTGCTGTGCAGGTACTGACCGCATGAAGCAGAATTTGCCTCAGCAGGATCTGGTGCCTACCAAGATCTCCTTTTGGATATGTTGCTTATGAAGCAAATTGGATCTTATTCTGATGTTGTCTGAAGCTGGCCACTGGGTGTATTGGTTCTGGAGCCTCTTGGGAGGGACACTGGTATAGACCAATGTCTGATACTGCCTGTTATTGGCCTTAGGCAACCTGTTTGGAACTACATAGTGATCTGTAGTTTGCTGATCTGCCTTTGCTGGGCCTGGGTGTTCTTAGGAAGGACCCAGCTATGCATGAGTGATGGCTTTTTCCAGCACTGTGTCCAGAGGCAGGTCAGCAAATGTCCCAAGGCAACCTGAGATTCACCTCCACTTGCCTCTGCCTGCTGTCTGCCTGATAGGCTCAGTCACTGAAACAGACTCTGGCAGTAGTCAAGTTGTATGAGAGTGATTCTCAGTGAGTCACCAGGTAGGAGTGAGTAGTGACCACCTGATTGATAAGGTTTAAGCTCAGTGCCAGTCCTGAGTCTGAGGCCACCCAGCAAATATCCCAGGGTATGCCAAGTCTAGAAGCCACCCCCGGGGTACCTGAAGACCTTTGTGGTACAGCAAGGTCTTTTAGAGTCATCCAGGTGATGTCAGCAGAGTTTATCAGGTCTAGACAGACCAAGATTTGGCTTCATGAAGGGAAGGCTCTACACTGCATGCAAAGGAAAAATGGCCTTTGTCCTCTAGCCATACAACTCAGGCTGTTCAAGATTCTACCAGGAGCCTGGGCTCAACAGGGCAGGACTGCTGGAAGTCAGGAAGATTGGGATAGTGGATCTTTTTGTGAGGGGGTGGTGCCAATCAGGCTTGGGGGAAGGTGGGAGAAGTTGCTTGCACCCCTGAGCCACACAACTGAGTCTGTGCTGGATTCTGCCCACACCTCAGCAGGGCAGGGGCTACCTGGAGCCCAGAGGGTGGGGCTAGAGGATCTCTCATGAAGGGGAGGTGCCAGTCAAGTTCACAGGAAAGTGACGGGAATGGCCCTCCCCCAAAGCTACATCACTCAGTCACTGACACCCACTGAGTCTGCCCAGACCCCTACACCCTCAACCTGGCAGCTGTGTCCTTCACAGGGGATGAGATTCGTGGTGTCAGGGGAAACAGTGAGCCGAGTATGGAGCCTTTGTATTCCCCTAGGTTGATGCCATAAGGAAGTGAGTGCTCCACCCAAGAAAGATGACGTCTACAGTGTGGGAGAGTTACTCAGCACAGAGGTCCCGGCATCTGTACCCTCAGCTTTCTCTTCAGAGCCACAAATCTCTCTCTCTCCTCACATGACTCCAGTCTGCTCTGCTGGAGCCCATGAGGAGGGACCGCAAATGAAATTTTGTGCATTGACCCTTTAGGGGTATGCATGTGTCTTTGGAAGTCTCATTTCTCCTTGGCAGACAGAATCCCCACTGATTTTCACAGCCAGATGTTATGTGAGCACCTCTTCCCAGTTCTAGTGCTCTGGGCTGGGGATTCTGGCATGGGGTTGAGGCCCCACATTCCTTAGAGGGAGCCTTTGCATCTGAAATACTCTGGATTATCAGTCACCACCCATGGGAGCAGGGATACCCTTTTTCTGTGTCTATCCTTCCTACCAGTCTCAATGTCTTCTTCTCTAAATCCTTGGTTATAAAACTTCTACTCAGCTAGTCTTCAGTTGGTTGTTCAAGTTGGTTGTTTTGTATTTTAGCTGTAATTCCAATTTGCTCCTGAGAGGAGGTGAGTGTTGCTTCCACCTAGTCCACTGCTATCTTGGATCCTCTTTTGGTTATTTTTTATAGTTTCTATTTCTCTATTTCTCATTGTTTCATTTGTTATGAGCATATTTTCTTTTATCTCACTGAGCATAGTTATTACAATGGCTTTAAAATTTTCGTCTACCTTTTCTAATGCCTGGATCATCAAGGTCGGTTGCTCTTTTTTTCTTATGTTGACTAATTTGGAATTGTGTCTTAGACATTGTGAACATTACATGGTGGAGACTATGAAGTATGATATGGCTGTTGATTTTGCTTTGTTGTTTTAGCAAGCAAGTAACTTGGTAGGACTCAAACTGAATACTCTGACTCTTAGGCATCAGCTCAAACTCACTTCAGCTCTTTTATCCTTAGCTGAGCTACTTTGAATCTGCACTTAGCATGTATGGTTCAGGGACCAGACAAAGATTTGGGAGTTCCTCTCTGGCTTTTCCTTTCTAGATTTTCCCTCTCACTCTCTAGTGGCTGTGGTTTCTAGGACTCCATCTTTTGGTTCTTTAGGTCAGTAAACTACAGGTTTTCTTTGGAGTTTAGTTTCCCTACTTGATATCAATTTTGCCCAACCATTAGACTAAAAACTGAAAAATGGGAAGCACAGTATTCCTAGCTTTCAAATTTCAGTTCCCCTTTAGAATCTGCCTGTTTCCCACCCCCTCTCTTCAGTGCTTTCAGGTAGTTTTTAAAAAACATATAGTTGTTATTTATAAGAAGGTTGGCCTGGTAAGAGCTTATTCAACTCTCCTAGAAGGAGAATTTCCTAACCCTTTAAATCTCTGGGATTCAGATAAATAATGCTAATAAATCACATACTACTTTAAATGAAGCAGCGAGGTTGATTGGAGAGAAAAATGGAACTAGCCACCTACAGCCCGAGTTTTCCGCCTTCGCCTGTTTCAGCCCTGGTTTTCGATGTCTTTGTTCACAGCATGCCAGCCTGGGTATTACGGTCCAGACTGTAAGCTCAGATGCAAGTGCACCAATGGGGAGATCTGTGATCGGTTCCAAGGCTGCCTCTGCTCTCCAGGACGCCAAGGGCTCCAGTGTGAGAAAGAAGGTAAAGCAAGGTGACACTGTAGTCAGGGCCATGCTCAGCACATCGGAACCAAGCTCTGCTGGCATCATCCTTCCCCCAGGAGCCCAAGATTCTCAAACCTCTTCTGTTTCCATCTAGAAGCTGCGAAGACTATATCCCAAGTCCTAGAGGACAGCTTTCTGGTTCTTTTCTGTGGATCCTTACCCTGGATCTCATTTCCTTTCCACTAGAGATAAAACACGTGCTCTTTGTAGCACCTGAGGTGATAACTGTCTGGCTGAGACCTCTGCTTACCTCTTTGGCTCCCTTCTCTAGGACCAGCCTTTTTCCTGGATATGTGCAACAGGAAAAAACTCTGTTGGGTGGATTTAGACAAAAGGTATTTTTTAAAAGAAAGATACAAAAAAAGTAGAAAAGATTACTCTCAAAATGAAATGTTAAGTAATTCTAGTTCATAGATTACCACAGAGCAGAGGTCAGCAAATACTGACCCACAGACCATACCCGGTCCTTATTTTTTAACACCTGTATTGAGATATAATTTTTATACCTTGAAGTTTATTTCTTTAAAATGCACAATTCAGTAAGTTTTAGCATATTTATAGAGTTGTGAATCCATTGCCATAACCTAATTTTAGAATATTTCCATCATACCAAAAGAAATCTTGTACCTGTTAGTGATAACCCCAATTCTTCCCTCCTTCCAGCCCCTGGTGACTATAAATTTACTTTCTGTCTATACAAATTTGCTTATTCTTGACAGTTCATATAGTGTAAATGAGATTACACAATATATGGTCTTTTGTGGCTGGCTTCTTTCACTTGCTGTTTTTGAGGTTTATCTATGTTGTAGCATATATCAGCACTTCATTCCTTTTTATTGCCTCACTGTCTGTTGTCATAAAGAAACTTTTATGGAGCACAGCCACACCCCTTTGTTTGCAATATATCCTACATGGCTGCTTTTACACAAGCTGAATAGTTACCGCAGAGAACGTACGGCATGCAAAGTTAAAAATACTATCTAGTCCTTTATAGAAAGAGTTTGCTATTCCTTGCCCCAGAATATACCTTTTTTAAATTAAAAGAAGTATATTTTCAAAATTTAAAAATAATATGTATATATCACTTTTTCAGTCAAATGAATAGAAATGTTATAGAAAGAAACACACACCCAGTGAAATCTAAGACAAATGTAGCCTTTACTCTGTAAGTTTTAAAAATTAGAACATTTATAAGGGAAAATACCAATACTTGTTTTTTCAAAGGGTTTAGCTTGTCCGTTTTATACTTTCTCTTCTTTTCCCAGTGTTTGGACTTTGTTACAAGGCAGGAATCTGGGAGGGTCTAGGAAGGGAAGGAAATGCTTTGGGGTTACTGGAGGGCTGGATTGAAAATGGACAACTAATAAGTTTCAGGATTTGCATTTTGTATTTTACTCCTTCCTTTCTGTTCTAAGGCTGATGTTGCAAAAGATGTGAGAAATCTCAGACCTAGATACAGAACCTGAGCTTCCAGAGAGCAGCCCCCTTCCCTAATTAATGCCACTCCATGCTCCACCTGCACATCTACCTACACTTCCATCCAGCTACAGAGAATGCAAGGGGACAGTGAAGGAAAGAAATTGTTTAAAAGTGCCAAAGCACTTTTTAAAATTTCTACATGAATAACTACTAAACCTGAAAAATTTGATTATTTTTTTTTATCCTCACCCAAGGGCATGCCCGTTGATTTTAGAAAGAGAAGGAGAGAGAGAAAGAGGGAGAGAAACATGCATGTGAGAGAGAAATGTTGATCGGTTGCCTCTTGTATGTGACCCAAGGTGGGGGACGAAGCCCACAACCCAGGCATGTGCCCTGCCTAGAAATGAAACACATGACCTTTTGGTTTATGGGTTGATGCTCCAACCAAGGGGTACACACTGGCCAGGACTGATCCATTTTCTAATCACAATCTCTCCAAGTCTACAGATATATCAAGGAATACCTTTGTAGTCATAGACCCTTTTCTCTCCTGCTCCACACACTTTACCTATTTCATTCTAGGCCTGAGAAATAGGGTATCGATATAAACTATCACTATTGATGTGTTTTCTGTGACCCCACCTTGCCCTCACCACCAATACGGAGCAGCACATGGTTACTGTCCCTGGGGCACCTCCGTCTCCTAGCAAAGAAAGTGTCGGACTGTTTTCAGCCATGTCTCACACTTTGTTACAGTGGTCCGAGGTTCTCTAAGATCCTATAGTTCAGAATAAAATAGTTCTATATCCTGACATCTTTGTTGCAAACACAGGTATTTTTTCTTCTTTCAGTATTAGAAGGAACATTTTTGATTTGGCTATTGACTATAAATTAATTTGGGGCAGTTATATGCCATTTTACTTCTTGGATATAAATCTGACTATTATTAATCATTTGCAGACTTCCCAATCAATGAGGCATCCGTCATGTATCAAAACCAATGATCACGTTGTTGATCAGCAATATCACTGTGTTGTTCACTGAATGGAAGAACTAGTTTTTGTTTTTCCTTTTGTTCTTGTGAAAATTCTTTTAAAAAATAAAGAGGCTGATAAGTAAGGGCAGGGGAGATGTGGCCTTGATGATCATGTAGCACAGTGTTATGGTAAACAGTGTGGACTGGATTCATAAAGATCTGAGCTGGAATCTGGGCTCTGAGCCTGCCTCTCATCATCTATAAAATGGAGATCACAAATAGGACCCGCCTCACAAGTTTCTTACGTGATGATAAAGCAATGTCATATTTGGAAAGCTTTTTCCCAGGCGTGACCTGCTAAATGGTAGCTAGTTTTATTATTACTGTTGCTGCTGTGTTGAAGATTAGATTTCACAGTGCTGTTTTCTTCCTTCAGGCATGCCACGGATGACCCCAAAGATAGAGGATTTGCCAGATGACATAGAAGTAAACAGTGGTAAATTTAACCCCATCTGCAAAGCGTCTGGCTGGCCACTACCTGCTAATGAAGAAATGACCCTGGTGAAGCCAGATGGGACAGTGCTTCATGTAAGACTTACTCTTAATCTGCCCTCCCGATACGACTAGAAACTTTCAGTGCAGTAATTACCATGCCTCAGGCTAGATTCCACTCAGCGCCTGCATCCTCCTTGACTAGGATGTTGCTAGCTTGACTCTAGCTAGACCTGTTCCCACATCTGCAGTTCAGAAACCATGGTCCACCCAATCCCGTAGGTCTGAATGCATGCATTCCTTGGGTCTCCCCACCCCTCAATTTTGCCCTCATCACTGGTGCTCACCACTGGTTAAAGTGCTATGACAGCGGTTCTTCTTTGCTGGAAATGATTAAGCTATTTTCCAAGCTTTTCCCTTTTCTCTCTCCCACTATTCTAAATTTTTCTGTTTCACAAATGAGTCTCAGGAAGTTAGCGTATTTTCTTATCTAAAGATTTTGAAACAGTTATATGTCTCTTAGAGATGACTGAAAATCAACTTGGCAGGAAGGCAGATACAAGCGACCTGTTGGGGGCAGGATATGCATGTATGTAGAACATGCCTTTACTAATGTCTGCATGTCAGATGTTTCAACCCATTAGGCAGTAGAAGCCAATTGATAGCTTCCAAAATCTTGTTGGTCTCTCCAAAAGTTCACAGAAGCAATAGCTACCATCTAGTCAGGGCCACCCATTCTGTGTCCATTTTCTTACTTAACATTACCTGTCCCCTTTTTGTAGAAGTGCAAAATGCCTGATGAAGTTAAGTAACTAAGGAATTGGTCACAAGTGGCAGAACTGGTGTGTGAACTCAGGTCTTCAGAGCCCTGGCTTTTTCTGTAACACCACACTCGACAGCCCCTCAGACACGCGAGGAAGCCGTTTCATCCTCTCACCCAGCCATCTCTGTGTTAGACCAGAAAGGAGCAAATGTTGCCAGGAGCAGTTTAAAAGGAATTAGACTTCTTGCTTGTAACTATTTACCCCACAATCCCAAACACACAAATACAACACAGGATCTGTGAGGGCGTCAGCCCAATATAAACTTTCAGGACTACTACAATAGCTTTGGAAATAAGCCAATGATTATACAAGCATTGCATTGAACTTCTTAATCTCTCCTAGAAAACTTCTTATTAAACAATTAGATGGGGTCAGTGTTATGAACTTTTGTGTTTACACCTCCCTAGAAGCTTTTATTTTTTTGTTTTTGACCTTTCCAGCCAAAAGACTTTAACCATACGGGTCATCTCTCAGTGGCCACCTTCACCGTCCACCGGATCCTCCCCCCTGACTCAGGAGTTTGGGTCTGCAGTGTGAACACTGTGTCTGGGATGGTGGAAAAGCCTTTCAACATTTCAGTTAAAGGTAAGCTCCATTTTTCCAGAGGAAGACCTTGTATCCTTCATGAGCTTAGTTTATGCATTGCTGGGTGCTGCTTCTAGATGAAAATGTTATCTGACTACTAAAATGTCTTTTGGATATTTTCCAAGATACTAAGCCTTTAAAATAAATTTTTATGTGCCTGAAAATGTAAAGGAAGGATTAAGTATATGACCTCTGGGGTCACATAGCCCCAGGTTTGATTTTTGTCCCTAATAGCTAGTAATGTGTGTGGCCCTAAGCACATGAATTTAACCTGTCTGGGCCTTTCTTTATTTGTAAATGAAGCTTAGTTATCTACCTCTCAGGGTTATTGTGGAGATGTATTAGGTTTATAAAACACTTTTTACAGTCGTGTCCCATACAAAATGTCTGGTCATATTTACATTTCATAAAATGTTTCATCATGTTGTGACTTCCTATTCCTTATTGTAGAGAATAATTTGGAAAATTTTTGAGGATTACTCACTTAGGATGCAGCCCAGACTATCCTATATAACTAACATAAATGTTTTTTTCACATATTCAGTATTGTGACTATCTATCCTGCTGCAAATTTGTTTTTCAAGATTCAAATTAATCTATGTGGGTGTATATAAATTTGTAGCTTGAAGAGAAGAAATAAAGTGAAGATGAATCCAAGGTAGCTTGGCTGGTATACATAGATACAACAAGGAATTTGAAATTTGGAAGTTACTTATGAATCCACTTAGACAAAGGCACCTAAAAGCTCTTGGTATATGTTCTTGGAAAGGCAGTGAACTAACTACCTCACAAACTTCATCTTATTTAATCTTTATGAGAAACGTATGCAATAGATAATTGTTGTCCCCACTTCACCAGTCAGGAAGCAGGTTCAGAAGGTTTAGTTAAATTTTTTAAGGTCGTATATCTGGTAAGCAACAAATCTTAATTGTGAGTCTGGGTCTCCTGACTCCAAATCCTGCATTATTTTGCTTTCTGAGTCTCTTGTATGACAGATGAGGAAGCAAGATGACTAAGGCTGACTTCTATTTGACCCACTTTATTACTTGGTTAGGAATCTTTGGGAGAACCAAGAGGTCATTTCTATAACTGAAATGAATGTAAATACCTAGAATTTAATCTTTTTTTAAAAAGTTCACAATAGTAACATACGTAGAGCTTCATAGAATTAGATTCTCTGCCCTGGGATTCCATGTGAACCACCTGAGAATCCTCAATATTCTTTGGGTTACTGGAAAAATCCCAGATCTGTTTTATTCAGAATATTCTTATTATCAAAGTAATTTCTAGGAAACCACATACAGACAAAACAAATTATATTATTTTTAAAGGGTTGGGAATATTTGTTATCCACGGAAAATTAATAATGGCTAAAAAAAAAACAAACCATGTTGCCAACATTCAGGAGAACCTTACTTTTTATATTTTTAATGAAAGACACAGCAAATGATATCAGTGCATAGCTGCATCTCTGGCTAAGTCACTGATGCCTCTTCATTGTCATATTGATTGACATTCATGAAATGGAAATAGCCATTAGGTAAATTAATCAGTGTCTTTAACCCTAGGATTAAAAGAATAGATACTAGGCTTTATTACCAGAGTATGAATTCATACAATGACTTTGGGAAATTAGCAATATATACTAAAGCTAATCAAACCCATACCCTATAACCTAGCAATTCTACTCTGAGGTATATGCTAAAAAAAATGTGTTCATATGTTCAAAGTGGACATCTTCAAGAATACTCAGAACAGTTTTATTCATAATAGCCCCAAACCAAAATTACCTCAATATCCATTAACAATAGAATGGATAAATACACTGTGGTACAGTCATATGTATTACTTTGTTAGGGCTGCTGTAACGAAATACGGCAGACTGGGGCCTTAAACAACAGAAATTGATTTATCATGGTTCTGGAACCTGGAAGGCCAAGATGAAGGTGTTGGCAAAGTTGGTTTCTCCTAAGACCCCTCTCTTAGGCTTGTAGTGGGTCTTCTCCTTCTATCTTCACATGGCCTTCCCTTTGTACATGTGTATATCCTAATTGAATCTTCTTATGAGGACAAGAGTACTGTTGGATTAGGAACTGCTCTAAAGACCTCATTTTAACTTAGTTACTTCCCTAAAGACCCTACCTCTAAATGCGGTTACATCCGAGGTACTGGGGGTTAAGACCTCAACATTTGAATTTGGAGGAAATGCAATTCAGCCATAGCATCATACAGTGGAAAACTAAACAGCAATTTAAAAAGAATCAATTCCTGCTACATAATAGTGAACAAAAGAAAGTACAAGCTTTATGACTCCATTTATATAAAGTTAAAGAACAGGCAAAACTAATCTATAGTAACAGAAGTCAGGAGAGTAGTTCCCTATTGCCTGGGAAGGGATATATGGTGCTGGGTGTTTTTGGAGTGGGTGGGGCTGGAAAAGTTCTCTATCTCATTCTGATTAGTGGTTACATCAGAGTGTATATAGCTAAGATCCCTGGAGCTAAATACACTTAGATTTTTGTGCTTTATAATATGTATATATCTATAAGAATGATTAAAAGAAAAAAACCCAAAATGATAAATTACTAAGAGGAAACTTTGGGGGCAATCTTTTTACCTTTATCAAATTATCTCTTTTGTAAGAGACTGGCACCAATGACTATAACAAAATATGCATTTTGATGATTTAAACAAACAGTTGGTCCTATGTGATCATACAAGCATGGCTTAATGAATGAATTTACTCCCCTTTTTCAGAGTGCTCTTTTCAGAAACTGATCTAAGAAAATGTGTATCCAGACTTACCTGACTTAACACTGGAATAGTCGGCCTCCAGTCAGGGCACACTGCTCGATTCGGCTTCCTCCTGGCTTTATTATCCTGACCTTAGGCAGCTTACTCCTCAGTCTTTATTGAGTCAGTCAATAGACTTTACTAAAGGACTATTATGTTCTAGGCTTGGGAATATAGCAATGCATAATACAAGGAAGAAAAGAAAAGCTCTTCCATCATGGAGCTTCATTTCCATGAAGAGATATACACAGTGAACAAATAAATAAGTAAAATGACTGGTTGGCTAATATGCTAAGGGCCATGGAGAAGAATAAAGCAGAAATGAGGGTAGAGAATGCTGGGCAGGGCTGGTGGGGTGGCCAGTTCTAAATGAGGTAGTCAAGCTTCCCTGAGAAGATGCTATTGAGCAAAGAGTTGAAAGTCATTTTTATGGATGGTGAGTTAAATCATTAAATCAGAGGGGTAAAGTTATTGAACATTGTAATGTGCCCTGAAATCTGAAACAGTCTATACTATATAATATGCATTTTTGTGGAAGAAAGAAAACAACAATCATGCATTTCTTAGAAGGGCAGGCTAATAGAGCTTCAGCTCACTGGAAATTCAGGTGGCAAATAATTATTCAGCACCTGGTGAACAAACCTACATAGTCTTTGTCCTAAAGACTATGGAGTTTAGAGTCCACTACAGTGTTTTACAAACTCTTCATCATTATCCATTTAGAAGCCCTCTTAGAAAGTTTACTCCAAAACTATTTCTGTCACCATAAAATGTTAACATCACAGATATACTTTATATCTGTTTATGTACTGTGGCTCTGTGGAAGGCCACAAACCATTATGATAGATATGATTTTTTTTATTCCCCCAAGAACCAATTTTCACCTCCTTGAAGGGGTGCTATTGTCCCCACTGAGAACATATAGTCTTTGAGATGGGGAGGTTACCCTGGGTTATCCAGTGGGATCCACTCCAATCACATGAGTTCTTAAAAGAAAGAACCTCTCTTGGCTCTACACAGAAAGATATGTTACAATGGAAGAAGGGTCAGAGAAGTACAACTTGTTGTCTTTGAATGTGAAGGCAGGGGCCATGAGTGAAGGAGTGCAGGTAGTTTCTAGAAGCTGGAAAAAACACAGAAACAGATTCCCCTGTAGAGACTCTGGGAAGGAGCACCGCCCCTCCAACCCCTTGATGTTATCCCAGGGAGACCCAGGTCTGACTTCTGACTTTCAGAACTGTAAGATAATTTTGTGTTGTTTTCAGCCCCTTCACCGCCCCCGCCCCCAAAAGAGAGAATAAATACATAGTCTAGTGGGAAGACCAATATCAAATAATCATACAAAATCACAAAGAATAATAAATTCTGAAAATTACAATGAAGCAGAAGTAAAAGTTCTATAAAAGCCTAACGGAGGTTCTAGGATAGCCCTTGTGAAGAAGTCACATTGGTGGTGAGAGTTGAATGATAGGAAGGAGTTAACTAGCGAATAGAGGGAAGTGAAGCGTCTCTTTCCCATAGAACAACATCTACAAAAATAAGAGGCAAACAGGAGCCTGGTGCATTGTTAGTTGGATGAATTGAAAGTTGTTCAGTGGGACGGGAGAGTATTGGGTGAAGGAAGAGGAGGCTGGAGGGGAGGCAGGGGCTCACTTGTGAAAGGCCTGGCAGGTCAGGGTACAAATTTTATATTTTATTCTAAATATAATGGAAGTCCATTGAAAGGCTCTGAGCAGAGGAGTGCTCATATTTTAAGAAAGCACTTTTATTGAGCGCTGGCTGGGAACCAAAGGGTCCGGGTTCGATTCCCAGTCAGGGCACATGCCTAGGTTGCAGGCCAGGTCCCCAGTGAGGACCATGTGAGAGGCAACCATACATTGCTGTTTCTCTCCCTCTCATTCTCCCTCCCTTCCCCTCTCTCTGAAAATAAATAAATAAAATCTTTAGAAAAAAAAAAAAGAAAGCACTTTGACTGTGGACAATGGGTTGGAGAGGCAAGAGCTAAATGGGTAGATCACAGAGCAGGTGATTACATTGAATCTGCAGAGAGCTCTAAGAGGGTGTTGTTGGAAATATAAAGGCACCTAATAACAATGGAAAACCCTAAATCTAAGAACTAATCTGATTGCTGAAATTTTGTTTAGTTCTCCCAAAGCCCCTGAATGCCCCAAATGTGATTGAAACTGGACATAACTTTGCTGTCATCAACATCAGCTCTGAGCCTTACTTTGGGGATGGACCAATCAAATCGAAGAAGCTTCTCTACAAACCTGTCAATCAATATGAGGCATGGCGGCACATTCAAGGTAAGGTTTGTACAGAAAAGGCTGTAGCTGGGGATGTGGTAGCAGGAAAAGAATTTTTTCCCCCAAATATAGAAATCCTTTTCTTTGCCTCAATCCTCCACCTTGTGCTGGTGGCTGTAGCAGAGGATTTCATTTCAGAATATTCAAGATGGAGTATAATAGGGCCCTCTGAGTTCTGAGGCCAATTTCTGAAGGTCGGAGTGTGCTTTGGAACACAGAACAGACCGCATCAGGAGTTACTATCTACAGGGTCTGGCACAAATAACACCCCTATTTTTATTACACAATCATAAGCATGTAATTCTGTAATGTAAAAATATCACACTCAAGCACATCATATGAAATTTTTGGTGAGATGTTAAAATTAAAACCATAAATTATTACACCCATATTATTACCCTACCAACCACACTCAAGCAGGTGTTACTTCTGCCTGACCCTGTACACCAATAGTTCTTTTTCAGGATTCTCTGGCTCTCCGATACCATTTTCAGTTACTGTACCTTGGTTGGTCATGGTTAAAGATATGTGTTTGTGCCATAAATATGATAACAGGAAATTCCAGGGGCTACTGGAAAGACAAAGAGACCCAATCTGCTCAAATTCGAAGGGTGATTCTTGCTGCTGTATTGAGTTGTTTGTTCTTTTTCACATTTCATTCTTGCCCTGTCCTGCAGGCTCCTAACCCACTGAGATTTTGAGAGGAATGTGGGCCTGAAAAGTTTAGGTTGTGGTTGTGGCAGACTGGACTGGAGTGGGGGGTGGTGTGGGCAGAGTGCATGCCCCTGCCCCCACTTCCTGAAAGAAAAAAATAGTTCCACGAAATGTGATAAAATATCAAAGTTTCATGAAAACAGTTTAATAGATTTGTCAAATTAATTTGAAACCCAAATTAGAGTTCTGTTTGTTGCATGATGATGTAAAATCACCATTTTAAAAAAGAAAACTGAGCATTATCTCAACAGTGCTGCTTGAATTGTGCCGTCTGTAGCAAGAGCTGCGATATCACGTTTGTGGGCAACTTGCAGCCCTCCACCGGTGCTTCACTGACACTATGCTTGTGAGCTTCTGGAGAAGGCCTTCTGCCCACTGTATACAGATAATTAAGGGAGTTACAGAAAAGGAAAAGAAAAGGAGGGTTTGGGGCTTAATAACACTCGCTGATCTGGGTATGTTGAATAAAGTCACGGTATTATTACTGAGCTCTTCACATGCTATTGTAGACTCAGCTGAAATAAGAACTCCCAGCAGCATAAGGCTGACGGGTGGGATTGCTGCTTCCAACATTGATGGCTAGGTCTTATTAAAAAGCAGCTTTTAAATAAATAGGTAGGCAATAATTCATAGCCTCTTTTTACAAGTAAGCATCCACAAAATGGTCTTTTATGGAGTCTGAAACACAGCCCACTTGTTTCTTAGTCACCAGGAATTTATCATACAGTGAGGCAAAAATCTACCTTTGCAGAATCTGTGGAGAAAGAGGCTGGCCGAAGCCCGTAGCTAAGGAGAAAATCATCATGTACTGATTGTTGATGGGCTCCTTTTTCAAGTGCTGCAGATCCGTTCCCTTGTAGTGATAGAACCAGTGCAACTCCGTTATTCTTTCATTGTAAGCAAACCCTCAGAGCTTTCTCCTCCCAACAGCTTGCTTGTAATCACTGTATATACTTGAAAACAGTAGAAATTAAATTATTTTATGTTGTTCTAAATAGAGATCCCCCCCAATCAGATTGGTATTCCATAGAGTTGAATATTTGTGTGATTTATTCTACAAATGAAAAGACTAGAGCAGACATGATTAAGCAGCACAGGAATACTCAGTGTACACAGCGTAACCTGTCCTTTAACTTCCTTTAAAA
Source organism: Micronycteris hirsuta (assembly GCA_004026765.1). NCBI lineage: Eukaryota > Metazoa > Chordata > Mammalia > Chiroptera > Phyllostomidae > Micronycteris > Micronycteris hirsuta. Next base: position 22,860 of record PVJI01013599.1, read on the forward strand.
AGCCTTACTTTCCTTAAATTAGGCATGGTGAGTCCCTGACAATGGAATTGCCTCTCTGTTTCACTAAGACATGGTATTTTTAAAAACTAACATTAGTTCACATCACAATAACAACATCCCTGTTTAGAGAATTTGTAAAAGAGTGCCAACCTAAGTTTCCTGAACTTTCCCTCTTCTCAGTGACAAATGAGATTGTTACACTCAACTATTTGGAACCGCGAACAGAATACGAGCTCTGCGTGCAGCTGGTCCGACGTGGAGAGGGTGGGGAAGGGCATCCTGGACCTGTGAGGCGGTTCACAACAGCTTCTATCGGTCAGTTGAAGCAAACAGCATTTATTCACAAGCTGGGTGGGAGGGGGAGGAAGGGGAAAGAGGAAGGAAGACCAGGAAGGGTGGTGGTGGGTGAGTGGGTGGGTGGGGATGGAGGTGGAAGGAGTTCACTTTTGAATGGGTGGGAAAGTGACAGGAAGGGTAGCAACTTGGAGCCAAACCGATCCTTTATTTGGGCTGCGCTCTGGTCTGTCTCCCTGGGGGAGGGGGTCTGCGGCAGTCCAGCAGGACAGAGAAGGAAGCAGATGAGCCTTCAGGAAGGCAGGGACCTCCCTTAGGAGTTGGGATTTACTTAGTAGCAACTGTGCTGAGCCTTGGCTGCTAAGTTTTACCAACAGTTTCCTGTTTCCATCTTAAGGGCCTAGGCCAGGTTCTTGCCACATACATGCTTCAGAAATTCCAGTTTATTTGTTTTTAAAAATAATTTTTAATTTTTCAAAGAAATTCATGCACATAGTTAAAACATCAAATAAAATGAAAGGCTTTTATCTAAGTAACAGCAGCCCCCTGCTCCTCCCCTCCACCTCCTAGTCCCGTTTCCTATAGGCAGCCACTTTTATCTCCTTAAGCTATTTCTTATTGTATATACCTCCATGTTTCTAAATCACTGGTTCTCAAACATCCACGCTCATCAGAATCACCTGGAGAGCTTGTGAAAACCTTTCGGAGACCCACCCCAGAGCTTTCTTGGTTCCATAGGTTTGGGATAGGGAGTGGGGCTCAAGAATTTGCATTTCTAAAAAGTTTGCAAATGGTGGGGGTCCTGGGTCCACACAGTCTGAGTAATTCATGTAGCAATATTTCTTGGTTAATCAGTGGTAGTCACTATCTAGTGGTCTTCTGTTGTGTCACTGAAGAGCCCTTAAATTTGTGAGGTTACCTTGGTGCCGACGGGGGCTCCAGTGATGGGCTACCCAGATGTCTGAAACATTAGAATGATCTCTCCTCAGGTTTTCTCTTCTAGTGTTTACTGTGTACCATCATCTGTTAGTATCCCTGTCAGTGCTTTGTGGTTTCAAGTTCACATATATTCAATTCATATTACTTTAAAGGGTAAGAATTAGCATCTTCCTTGTTTTATAGATTGAAAATCCATAGAATATAAAATCTATAGTCTCAGAGTGGTTAATAACTTGACCATGGTGATGTATCTGATGCATCGCCACAGTAGATACTCAGATTTAATATTTTTTGTTTTTCCAATTATTGTTTTTACCTGGGAGTCCAAAGGCACCGTTTCTTTATGCCTGATAAAGAAGTTCTATACTTGATGAATGCTCCTAGTTTTTAGTCCATTTACAGCAGGACCTGCTTGTTGGTTCTCCCCAGTCTAAGAGCAGCCGGAGCTGGAGTGAGCATCCGCGTCCCCGTGGATGGAAACAGACCCTTCCTCTCAGTCCCAGCCATCAGTTGGAACAGTGTTTCTCAATCTTTTTATTTTTATTTTTAAAGTATCACACCCTCCCCAGGAGATTTTAGATCTGTTTGTCCTTGGGAGAAATGGCTATTTTCTCCCAATCTCTCCCTTGCCATGAATTTTAACACTGCAAGTCTGTTTATAGTATATTGCGGTCCTTCATAAACCACTGTAATATCTAAAAATTTCTCACACCCTAAGAACCAATTTTTTCTACCTTAGGGGCAATAATGTCCCCACTGAGAATGCGTGAGTTAGAGGATCTCTATTCTACATTTTTTTTCTCTTTTTTTGTTAATACTCACCTGAGGATATGCTTATTGATTAGAGAGAGAGAGAGACAGAGACAGAGAGAAAGAGATGTGAGAGAGATACATCTATCAGTTGCCTTCTATATGCCCCCTAAGTGGGGATCAAACCCACAACCTAGGTATGTGCCCTGACTGGTCATTGAACCCACAGTCTTTTGGTGTATGGGATGATGCTCCAACCAATTGAGTCACCCAGCCAGAGCTCTAGTCTGTTTTGAAAATGCTTTATATTTGGAATTTAAAGACCAATTTACTATTATTAACTGAAAACACACAAATTTCTCTTTTGCCAACTAACATAAGATATTTTAGGAAGGAAGGGAGGAAGAGAGAAAGAGAGAAGGAGGTCATGATAATAGAACATCTAACACATTCTAAGTATATTTTCACATCCATTACTTCATTTATTTCTCCTGAAATAAATAATGCTGTTTGCTCCTGAGTCTGGAAGATGGGTATTTTCATTTTGTGCCCATGTGAACTTGGAGAAATTGTGAAATTTCCCAAGGTCACAAGGCTAAAGTGGCCTGCCCTCTGATTTCAAAGCCCACATCGTTTCCATTCTGTTACCGCACTGGCAGCCCCGGGTCCTGTGGGTGACGACGGCCAGCGGCATGTGCAGGGGGCGCGTACCCTCCCACGGTGAGAGCAGGGCTGGGCCTAGCCATGCCGCCACCACTGTTGTCATGTCTGAAATTCTCCCTGTTTAGGGGAAGTAATCTCAAAATTGCTTTTAAAATGTGTTGCTCAAAATGGTAACACAAACACTCACCTACAGACCCATAAACTTGGCAAATCCACTGTTTTCATTTTTATCAGTTTCCTTCCTATCTTTCACCAATTGTAGACATTATTTTTACCAAGTTGCAATGAGAGTTTTTTTTCCTCATGTATTATAAATATTTTTATTGGGTTTTCATACTTTTTCCAATTATCTATTTTCATCCATTGGATGGCTATTTCATAATTTATTAAAGCATTTTCCTATTTTGAGCACTTAGGTTTCTTCCAATATTTTGCCATTATAAATAATGTTATAATGAACACCTTCATGCACATAAGTTTTCTCTTCCTTTGGATTATTTCTTTAGGGTAAATCATTGGTAGTCAGATTATAGGACCAAATTATGCATACTTTCTGGGGCTCTTGAAAACTATTCCCAAGTTATCCTCCAAAGGGGTTGTATTCCTGTATTACAATTATCCAAACTACATACTAGAATCATTTTCAAGCTTTACTATTTTGGTAGCAAGTACTAGCTTTTGTTTATTCAATAGCTGGTGAAATCGTATATCACCCTAGGAGCCAAGGTTATTCTGTGGAGCCACCCTTCGGGGCTGCTTGTTACCTTCATTTACCCCGTATACAAATAATGGTCTTCCCGGTTTCCCCCAGGTCTCCCTCCTCCGAGAGGTCTCAGTCTTCTACCAAAAAGTCAGACCACTCTAAATTTGACCTGGCAACCAATATTCCCAAGCTCGGAAGATGACTTTTATGTTGAAGTTGAGAGGAGATCTGTGCAAGTGAAAAGTGATCAGCAGAATATTAAAGTGCCAGGCAACTTGACATCAGTGCTACTTAACAATTTACACCCCAGGGAGCAGTATGTGGTTCGAGCCAGAGTCAACACCAAGGCCCAGGGGGAATGGAGTGAAGACCTCACCGCGTGGACACTTAGTGACAGTAAGTGACTCCTGCTGTCCCAGTCTCTCCTGAATGACTTTTGACCACTGTTGTTTGCACTTAGTTACCATCACTTCCAGGATGTTTCTTAGAAATCATAACAGGTGTTTACTTGTTAATGGAGGCTAATCAGTGCCCGCAACGTCTAAGAAAGCTCTGTGTAAATGGGTTCACAATAATTCTGGCAGGAATATGCTAAATTTACCTTTCTTTGGTATGGAGTGATTTATTCAATAAATTAATAACAAGCATAAGGTTATGTAAGGCTCACTTAATCTGTTATATGACCGTTTTCAGGATTATCATGTATCTATATGTTCACAGATGTTGATTAATTATAGATGGGTCTTTCTTAATCTTAAAAGCCAAATAACATTGCTTGAAAAATAGCCTAAGACAATTTTTGGACCTACAGTATATATTTGAGAGTAATATCATGAATTTTCTTTTAAAATATTCTGCAAATTAGGCTTTTTTTAATTTCAGATTGGTCATTTAAAATTATTCAATACTTGGAACTTCTTGGGTTTCTTTGTAGTAATTTATGGCAGGTCTTTTTCTATCATTAAGCAGAGAGCTCTATTTTAACTCACAGCTTTAGAGCTGTGTCCATGCACGTGGTGACTGTGGAAAGGTCAGCCATGTCCTGGCCACACTGGCCACCACTCACATCAGTATGTGTGTGGTTCCGTGCCCACCCCCACGTCTGTGCTCTTCTGCAGCCGGGGCTCTGCGTCCGCAGGAATGGGCTTGGCACCTGGCTCCAGGTTCCTCCAGCCACTGTCTTCTTGTATCAGTGATGTTTTGTCAGTGTTTAGGGATTCTTCATCATTTTTTAAAAATACTGTGAAATTTAAAAGTTATGGAACAGTGCAGAGAATAATACAACAAATACATTCCTACAACCAGAATTCACAACTGCTAATATTTTGTCATATTTTCTCTCAGCTTTTTTATTGATTTGTGGAAATAATAACACAAGGTGGATATACCAAAATCCCCTTTGCCACCATTCATACTGTAATTTTCTATTCTCTCCCCAGAGACAACCAAAATTATGAGTTTGTTAAGTATTTTTCCATCCAATGTTGTATAATTTTAATACATTGTACTCATATATAAGTGTAAATATGCATACATAGTATTCTTTATCTTGCTTTTTTGAATAAAAATTATCATTTTTATCTATATTAATTTGCTTAGATCTGGCATATGCTTCTTTAACTTTTGCATAATAGTTTATGTTATATCATCTTTTTCTATCCCTTTCTTTTTAGCTAGGCATTTAGATTTTCTTTTTTTTACTATCGCAAACAAAAATTCAGGGACAATCCTTGCACATCTCCCCTTGGGCATGGGTGTGAGAGCTTCTCTAGGGAGCATGTCCAGAAGAGGAACTGACAGGCTACATCCCTCTAAAGTGTCTGCTCGATACGTGCTGCATTCCAGGAGGGCGTGAGCACACCCTTTTCGCTTCGTCCTTCTCCATTCTTTAACTATTGACATTGCTCGATATTGTCAGACCTTTCTACTTTTGTCCACCTCAAAAGTAAAACCCTTTGCCTCACCATTAATTTCAATGTTCACTTCTTTAATAATTAGCAAGAGTAAGCATCTCTTCCTCAGCATTTTGGGGTCTTTTTTGAGGTTATTTAGATTTCCTCTTGTTTGATATATAGGGTCTGGCACAAATAGCATCCCTTTTTATTACAAAATCATAAGCATGTAATTCTGTAACATAACAATGTCACACTCAAGCACACTATATGACATTTTAGGTGAAATATTCGAATTAAAACTATAAACTATTACACCCATATAATTACCCTACCAATCACACTCAAGCAGACGTTACTTCTGCTGGACCCTGTATTTGCTGATATACTTTGCCCTTTGGCTTGCTTGTCTTCTTTTACTGATTTGTTAAAATTCTTTACATAATTTGGATACTAATCTTGTTATGTATGTTGCAAATATATTTTCCTAATCTCTTTATTTTCACCTGGTTTGTGGTTTGTTTGTTTTTTACCTTATACACAGTTTACATGTAATCACACCTGTCATACCTGCCTTTGTGGTTTGTACTTTTGGTGCTTTGAAATTATTCCCTACCCCAAGAATATAAATATATTCTCTATATTTTTCTAGTAGTGGTAGTCTTTTGGCTTTTGCATGTATAGGTATTTAAGATATAGGCATGTTATTTGGGGGTATAGTGTAAGTATTTTAATCTCTTTAAATGTCAGTCTTATTTATTCACATAGGGCAAGCCAATGGCCCCAAATGCCATATATTGAATAGTCTCTCTAGAGACTTGTGATATTTTCTGTATCTTATGCCATGTTCTCATATTGCTTTTGCATTAATTTCTAAGGACTCTGTTTTCCTCCTCTGACCTGTGTGTTATTGTACAATTTCCAACCTATTTAAATTACTATAGATTTATTAAATATTTTGATTACTCCAGGGTAAATCATTATTTTCTTTTTCAAAGTTATCTTAGATGTATATTTACTATTCTTTATAAATTTTACCCTCACCACAATTAAATACTATCAAATCACACCATAATTATCATAGTTACAGATTTAAATAAAAACTAGCTAGTCATCACAAGGACTTGCCGTGCATGGAATTTGATGGGGATGGGGACTACACCGGTGGTGGTGGCAGAGATGCTGAGATTGGTGAGGTACGACCCAGTCTCTACAGGGTCAGGGAATTGGGGCGAGGAGGACGTGGGTGAGGACATTTCAGTCTTAACTGACTGCGTATGCTTTGTTGTTCAGAAGTCAAACCAATGCTTCTAGTTTAAAGTCTACCTTGGTGCCCAGCCTAGCAATTCTATCTGGACCAAGTATAAGGAGTGAAATGAATTAGATTTGGCACGTGGCAGCAAACATGTGTGAAGTAATAATGGTGTGTAATGAGTTCCTGCATATGTATATGGCTCATTGGACACTTACAGTGACTTCATGAGGAAATTAGAGTAGGAATCAGCATGTTTAACAGATAGGAAACCTGAGACTCAGGAGGGCAAGTAACTTGACCAAAGTTATACAGCTAGTAACTCATGGGGTGAGGATTCTGACTAACATTTCAACTCTCTGTTTATTTATTTTTGCTAAATGATGCTACTCATTTGTCTCTTCAGGAGGGCAACCAACTGCTTCAAAGCAACTTTGGTTATTGGAGAATTTCCTTCCGCAAACTGTTCTGAATTGTTTACAATCTAAATGTCATTTCCTGAAGTGTTTTATTTTATGTTATTCCTATTTTTCAATTACAGTTGACATTAAATATTATTTCATATTAGGTTCAGGTGTATTGAATAGCAGTTAGACATTCATATAATTTACGAAGTGACTCCCTAGTCTAGTGCCCACCTGACATTACCCAGTTATATACACGTTATTGACTGTATTTCCTATGCTGTGCTTTGCATCCTTGTGACTATTATGTAACTACTGATTTGTATTTCTTAGTCCTTTTGCTTCTTTCACCCAGCTCCCAAAGCCCCCTCCCATCTGGCAACCATCAATTTATTCTCTGTATCTATGATTCTGTTTCTGTTTTGTTTGTTCATTCATTTTGGTCTTTGGATTTCACATATAAGTGAAATCAAATGGTATTTGTCCTAACACATTTTATAATCTACCTTAGAGTCATCTGGGGAATCTGCTGAAATGTAGATTATTGGGCTCAGACTCACTGAATTTAAAAGAGTCCATTAAGCAAGACCAAGACTACTATCAGGCACCAAATGGATAAACTGGTACCTGCAATTTTATGATTTTTTTAAAGATTTCATTTATTTATTTTTAGAGAGGCAAAGGGGAGGAGAAAGGGAAAGAAACATCAATGTGTGGTTGCCTCTTGTGAGCACAACCTACTGGCGACCTGGTCAACAACCCAGGCTTGTGCCCTGACTGGGAACCAAACCGGTGATTCTTTGGTTCTCAGGCTGGCACTCAGTCCACTGAGCTGTACCAGCCAGGGAAAACTTATGCATTTTAATTGGCACCAAAATTATATTCATTATTCTTCTGGCCAGTTTTTATCAGGCACTGCTTCTTTTGACAACAGCCTTAGAATACCACTGGTTTATGAAATTGAATTTTTTTTATATGAAATGTTAATATTCCTAATACTCTGTAATCCCTTGTGGGAAGAAAGGTTATGTTATATTTTTGCAAAGATATAAAAAAATCTTGGTACTGGATGCAGAGGAACTTAAGACATATTGCTAATTAATTAATTGTGATTTTGGATGTTACCACTTGCTAGACATGGAAAATAACAACCAGATTTGGTAGCTCAAAATCACTACCTGATTCTCACAGAGTGCCACGGTTAGTGTAAGGAGTTTGATATGGAAAGAGGAAATTTAGAATGAAGAAAAATCTCTGAGGATACCAAATATATCAAGAAACTTCTTGAAGGTTCTAATTTGCTTATAAGCTGTACCTTTTATACGAAGTAAAATGGCCTGAGTCTATTACTTTCTTACTGGGACCAGTACAGGTCCCTTATATTGTGAAGTCTCAGTTTTCTCACCCCTAAAATTGGGATAATTAAAACCTACCTGCCTGTGTGATTATAAGCCTCAAGGGGGAGCCTGCATACGGAAGCACCTATAAACAACATCACAAATGGAAGGGACAGTTAATATCAAGGGCAAGTCCTTGAAGTCATTCTTTCCTTGAGTCAAAGAGTTGTAGGCTTTATAGAGTTCCAAAGTTTTCTCTGGCCTGTGCGCTTTATTTGAAAGAGTTAGAGTGGGAGTACAGGAATGATTCTGTGCATGTCAGCTTCCTATTTGGAAAACCTCAAGCTATCTCTCCCTCATCCTACCTATGACCCTAATGGAATATTCTCTTTCTTTTTGCCAAATCCTTATAGCAGTTTGCTCACAAAATGTTTAGCACTGACTTGCTACTGCTCCATAAATGCATTACGGGCAAGCATGGGCCATAGGGGACAGTGGCTACATTATAGACTCTGGCATCAAATTGCCAGAAATTGAATCCTATTTTTTCTACCTGATAGCTGTGTGACCTTGGCCAAGTCCCGTAACCTCTCTGGGCCTCAATACTTATGATAAGGATCTTATGAAGATAAAATGAGTTACTACATGGAAGGGCCTATATAAATGCCAGCTCTTTTAATCTTTCTATTCTCCCTTGAATCAAGAATAGTATAATATAGGTTTCTGGAATAACAGACATTTTGAGGCCCTAATTTAGTGTAAGTATGACAAATATGTTTTACATTTGTTGTTATTTTCCCATCTCATGTCACACCACAAGTCTGCATGCAATCCACTACCAATGGTTTGGAATTGCCCTCTGAGAAAACACCTCTTAGTCATTCTCAGTTTGGAGTTGACATTAACTATCTCTCAAAAGCATAATAATCCAAGAGATGGTAGTATATCTTAAGTGAAATACTGTTATGCTTTGTTTTTTTAATTTCTAGTTCTTCCTCCTCAACCCGAAAACATCAAGATTTCCAACATCACAGACTCTTCAGCCGTGATTTCTTGGACCATCTTGGACGGCCATTCTATTTCTTCTATTATCATTCGTTACAAGGTTCAGGGCAAGGATGAAGACCAGCACATTGATGTGAAGATCAAAAATGTCACTATCACCCGGTATCAGCTCAAGGGCCTAGAGCCCCAGACAGCTTACCAGGTGGACATTTTTGCAGAGAACAACATAGGGTCGAGCAACCCAACCTTTTCTCATGAACTGACCACTCTCCCCAAGTCCCAAGGTTGGTAGAAAGGACAGGATCTAGAATTATTTCTGGAGACTCTCAAGAAGGCCACACCATGTTAAGATATTTACCCCATATTTGTGTCATAGGACACAATTCATGTGTCCTCATAGGCTTCACTATTTCAGATAGGTCCTGAAAATGAAAATGCCCCTGGGAAGGATACCTTGTTGTTCTTTTGTCTATTATTAAACCTTATGCTGAATTAGCCTATCAGCATCCCCCTTCCAGTGGTCAAAGCTCTGAGGAATATGAATTTGATCCTGGGCAGAAAGAAGAAGGCAGAACCTGCTTACTGGCGACATACCCGTGAGGTGACTCAGTGGGAAGCCACAAGAACCACACTCCATTCTTTCTCAAAATGAACTCCTCTTTTAGCTTGGGTGACACTATGCTGTTCTGAGTTTTCTCCTACTTTTTTGGACCCAGGTTCTTACGTCTACACATCTGCCACTAACCCCTATCCCAGAGAGAGTAAGCTCTTTTAGATAGAGGTCCCTCATTGTGCCAAGCATACTCTGTCCAGGATTTGTGATTGGTGCAGTCTGTTGAATGTAATTGAGTGAACAAAGGTGGGCAGCTGGAGGTAGGGCAGATGCTGCAGCATGTGGAACACCTTCCCATTTAAGTTTATCTGAAAAGGCACCTCCCAGGCCTCTGCATTTGCAACATGTGTAAGAGAATCGAGATAGAAGGAATGGTGATTTCTGAAAATTTATTATTTGGACTAGAGTTTATTTTACAGAACATCTTATAGCACTAATAACTTCTTGCTTCTCTTCAGGGTTACCTAGGGCTTCAGGAATAAAATCAAACAAGCTGTGTTTTCAATGCTGATTCTTTGGAACATTTTTGAAAGTTCCAAGGAATGATGAATCTACCAACTTTAGAAAATCATAGTTTTGAGGTCACATCCTTAACAAATACATCATTTTTATAGTTGTTTGTGTTTTGGTAAAATGCATACAAGCTATGATGCATACCTAAAATACAAACAGAAAAATTAACAAAGGCATAACAAAACAGCCCCTCACCATTCCATTCCAGATATTTCTTTATGCAAACATGCACAGAGATAGAAGGAAAGACATATGATCACAAAAGGATCCTTGTAAGAAGGATCACCTATGCTCTCCATGCTGTTTTTCATAAAAATGCATTGAATTAAATTTTATTCAAATTTAAATAAGGGACAGAAGTGGAAGAATTCGGCATTTGTCTTTAGTAGTTTATTTTGACTTGAACCCTAAGTCTTTCTCTTCCCTCCGTCCTTTCTTTCTTCCTTCCTTCTTTCCTTTCCCTCCCATTGTTATCCTCAGAGTTTCTCCATCAACTTTTTAAAACAAGGGGAAAACAAAACAAAACAAAACATCTTATTACAGACTCTAAGCTCTCAGCATCATGAAGCTTTCCTAAGTGGGAAACTGCAGGGAGGTTTAGCCACTTTCCCAAAGTTACACATCTAGTTAGCTATTCGCACCGTTATTTGATAATGCGCATCTACTTGGGCTTTGACTTGGAAGTAAAAGTTGAAAAATGGCAACTAATGATTAGCATATTGCCATTTAAAAAGCACTTTTGCCCTTTTCTTTAAGGGTCTTAACCCCATGAGTCAGACTCATCTCCACTGAGTTTCAGAAAATAAATGAGTAGTCCTAGGTCCCGTGGCAATTAGGTGGCAGGGCTGGGGCTGCCATCACATTCTTGTCCCACTGCGACCTCTCCCACAGGTGCTCTGGGCTTCTTTCTCTGCCTGCACTAACCCTGCTGCTCCCCTGTGTTCCCCTGCGCAGCACCAGGAGAGCTCGGAGGCGGGAAGATGCTGCTCATAGCCATCCTCGGCTCAGCGGGAATGACCTGCCTGACGGTGCTGTTTGCCTTTCTGATCATGTTGCAGCTGAAGAGGGCGAACGTTCAACGGAGAATGGCCCAAGCCTTCCAAAACGTGGTAGTGTCTCCTTTTCCTCCTGGTGAATAAGTGCAAGTCCGCGCACGTGCAGAACCTTCACTTTAAAGATGTGCACCAGGCAATTCACTTGCAAATATTTCCCTTAGGCAGGTCTCATCTTCTCTTTGGCTTCCATTATTAAACAGGAGATAATAGCATGACTATGAGAGCTCCTGTCCGAAATGGAACAATTTTCAGAGTGAGAAGGTTGCTCTTAATAATTATGCAGGATACCATGCCTAGAATATGACTGTTGCGCTGCCAAAATGAGGGGTAGGATCATCCTAGTGGGCAGTCACCAGAGAGAGTAATCCTCTGATATGAAACACTGAGCATTTTCGGTGAGGAACGACAGGAGAGTGATAGGTAACGATAGGTAATGGTGTGTTGCACTAGACAAGTTTTCCTCACATTTTCTATTTCCCATTCCCATTTCTTCTAATATCTTCCTCAATTTTACACTCCTCATGTGTGTATTTCCCATTCCTGTGTACCCCTTAGTGTGCAGTCACAGTTCATAGCACTTGGCATGGCCTCTTTCTTTCATCCAGGAATTTTGACCAGTGACAAAGATCTACAAATCATACTTTCCAAAAGGCATCCCATTGGAGTTCTTTGGTGTACTATGGCCAGAACATGACTCTAGTCTATGGTTTGAGACTCTGTGAAATTAATTTTTACCCAAGTTTGTCCGTTCTGTGTATAAACCACTGAGTATAAGTACATGTCCCCAGTGAGGTATATCTTGATGTACACGTGTCCCTGAGATTCTGCTTAGTGGGGGACAGGGGAGCTTTGTTATCTGACTTTGTACCAGAACAGACTCAACGCAGGCTGTCCCTGCAGGGGAAGGGCCAGCAAGGAGGTCAGCAGTGCTGGCGCTCGTCACAATGCAGTCAGCAGCTACCAAAACTCTCAGCAAAGGAGACACTTTGCTGGGCTTTGCTGTAAGCATCAGTGATCCGGGGGCCAGAGTCTGCCCCTGAGTGGGCCTGAGAGATTCTGAGCTTTAAGACAAAGTGGGATAGGATGTGTGAGAGCCAAGAAAGGACCAAGGGAAAGCCCTCCCTGAGGTCCATCCTGTGTCTGCCCAGAGAGCATCTTTGAGTTTTTCTCAAATTGGGACTGAACACTGACTTGCTCGTCCCACAGCAGAGCAGAAACTCAGGCGTGACTAGCTCAGGGGAGCACCATGCCTGGCACACGTGCTGTCATCCCTGGTCCCTTCGCCCTCTGTAGACACTGTTAATCAGGTGTGGCATGTTCCCCACTGGGGCCTGGAGCTGTGCCCACGCATCTCTGTGGACAGACAGCTCATCAGAATGGGTTTGTTGGATGACACCTACTTCCACCTCCATTCTAGAATTAGAAACATTTCTCTCTTCACCCGATATGGATACAGCCAGGAGGTACTGAGTTCCTTAGACTGATAAAAAAACACTGACATGGAAAACATCTTTTTGTAGAGGGAAGAACCAGCTGTGCAGTTCAACTCAGGAACTCTGGCCCTGAACAGGAAGGCCAAAAACAACCCAGATCCTACAATCTATCCAGTGCTGGACTGGAACGACATCAAATTTCAAGATGTGATTGGGGAGGGTAATTTTGGCCAGGTTCTCAAGGCGCGTATCAAGAAGGATGGGCTACGGATGGACGCTGCCATCAAAAGGATGAAAGGTCAGTGTGTGGCCAAATGGAGTCAGCACTTCAGCAGGGCGGGGAGAAAACGCGACTTCCTGCTGAACCTTTCCTCTGTGGTCTTGCGTTCTTTAAGCAAAACATTGGCACGAGGTCAGATACAGACCTTACGTGCAACTGAAGGCGATATTTCCTTTGAGGTCAGCCT